>WELB01000003.1:355035-384368 GCA_009602725.1 Spirogloea muscicola | reverse complement strand
CTGCCGCCGCCGCCGCCGCCGGCGCTCCGCCGGGCCGCGGCGGCGGGCCCCCGACATGCTTAGCGTGCTGCGCGTGCACCTGCCGTCCGACATCCCCATCGCCGGCTGCGAGCTCATCCCCTACGTCCTGCTGCGCAAGCCCGACTCCGCCATCACCACCGACGACATCCCCGAGGCCTCGCCCGCCGACGGCTTCTACCTCCGCTGCCGCTGGTGCGCGCGCCCGCCCTCGCCGCTCCGCCCGCCCCTCCGCCGCCGCCGCCCGCCCGCTGCGCCCGGCGATTGAACTTCACGCCGCCCGCCTGCGCCTCCCCCTTCCGGCAGCAGGCGCCACTCAGCAGACCTAATTCTCTCTCTGCGGCTGGCGGCCATCTCCCCCTGGCGGCAGGTACCGCATCCAGAACGACAAGAAGGTGGCCGTGTGCAGCGTGCACGCGTCGGAGCCGGCGACGCTCCAGTGCCTGGGCTGCGTCAAGGCCAAGCTGCCCGTGGCCAAGAGCTACCACTGCTCGCCCCAGTGCTTCATCGTTGCATGGCGCCACCACAAGAGCCTCCATGCGCGCGGCCTGGCCAACGGCGGCCGCGAGAACGGCGCCGAGGACGATGAGCTCTTCGGCCGCTTTGGCAGCGGCACCGGCGCCGCCGCCCTGGTCGGCAGCAGCAATGGCAACGGCGCGGCTGCGGGCTTCGCTGCCGCGCAGCCCCCGGCCCCCAGGGCTGCGGAGGGCGTGCAGCAGGCCAATGGCGAGACGTGGTACGAGGTGGGGCGGGGAAAGGTGTACACGCCCAGCGCCGACGACGTGGGCCACGTGCTGAAGCTCGAGTGCACGCCCGTGGAGGTGGCCACTGGCAACGCCATGGCCACCCCTTCCACTCTCCTGACCTCGCGGGTCATCCCTGCGCCCTCGCCCACCCCACGGCGAATCGTGTCGGTGCCCAGCCTGGACGGTGCCTCTGTGGAAGCGGCTGGCACCTTCACAGTGCTGTCCTACAACGTGCTGGCAGACCTGTATGCCACAAATGAGCAGTACAGCTACTGCCCCCCCTGGGCGCTCTCTTGGACGTACCGACGTCAGAACCTTCTCAGGGAGCTCATTGGTTACCACGCCGACATCCTGTGTCTCCAGGAGGTGGCATACTCCGCCCTCCTTACCTGCATTGCAGGAGTTCCTGTGTCCCTGTCAATTTCTGTGTCCTGTGAATTGTCATACATGTCGAGGCTGAACCTCTTGTCCAACTCGTGCAGAACTGATTGCAACATGACTGAATCGCGAAAGCTCTTGCATTCTCCCTGAAGGTGCACGCCTGTACCTCTGAAGGCCCTGGTTTGGTGTCTGCAAAAAGCGCAGGTGCAAAGTGATCACTACGAGGAGTTCTTTGCCCCAGAGCTAGAAAAGCACGGGTATGCTGCCGTGTACAAGAAGAAAACTGCTGAGGTGAGGACTACTGGCAGACCTTGACTCAGGATTCGGGATCGCTTCAGGGCTCATCGCAGAGCAAGCTGCCAGAGCATTGAACAGAGCTTGTCACTCGGCGGGCTAGTGCAATCTTTGCTAGTACACTTGCTCTTCAGCATACCTGTTACTTGGACAGTCTCGCAAATTTTCAGCCTCAGCTTGTCAAATTGCACAGGGCTTTCTCAGCTGATTAAGGTTGACGAAATTCGGTTTGGATGCTTCCAGGTGTACACTGGCACTGCATATGCAATCGATGGTTGCGCCACGTTCTTCAGAAGGGACCGATTTTCATTGGTGAAGAAGTATGAGGTGCGAGTATATTCTGTGCAATCTGCTGCTCGTTTGTGACCCTGCTTAATCTGCAGGTGATTGAAAGTAGGGACGTAAGATCTTGGTTCCATGATTGAGTCCTCATTGCGGCCTGTACAATGGTGCAGGTGGAGTTTAACAAGGCAGCATTGTCATTATGTGAAGCACTTGTGCCAATAGCGTCAAAGAAGGCTGCGCTTAATCGTCTCTTGAAGGTTAGCCAGCATGTGACATGAATGCGAGCATGCGTTTACTGCCTTCACTGTGCCACAAGGCCGGTGCTTGCTCTAAGTGCTGCTGGAGGTGCAGTCAGGACACAGCGGGCTCCATCATAATTTGTAGAATGGTACTACACAGACACGGCATGTGTGTGCATTGAATAACATAGTCTGTGTTATTTGACACTTAAGTTCAATCTCCCGTTGAATGTTTGTTCTTCAGCCCAGTGACTATCTTACGCTCTTTTCTGCTGTGACATGGCAAAGGTAGTGACGGAGGTGAATTGATGCTTTGATTGATGCAGGACAATGTGGCGTTGATTGTTGTGCTGGAAGCAAGAGATGCTGTGGACGCAAGTGACGTGCCGGCTGGTGGAAAGCGCCAACTGCTGTGTGTGGTATGCAACTTCGTCGGGCCTCTTCACAGGCTTGTGTTTCGGCACTGGTACCATTTATGCTGAAGTTCCACCAAGAGTACGGGGTATCCTGGATGCAGCTTGTGCTTGCGGGCTTGATGGACATGCTGCAAACTGTGCTTTTGCAGGCAAACACGCACATCCACGCAAATCCCGAGTTGAAGGACGTCAAGCTTTGGCAGGTACACACGCTGCTCAAAGGGCTGGAGAAAATTGCAGCAAGTGCCGATATTCCAATGCTAGTGGCTGGAGATTTCAACAGTGTGCCAGGGAGGTAAGATGTACTCAATGCTGTCTCCCTCCAGTACACTGTCATCTATATATGTCTCCAGTTCTGTCGCGTCTGAGATATATGGCTTGACTTAAGTTGGGGCTGTGCCAACAGTGCTCCGCATTCCTTGCTGGCGTCTGGTCGAGTGGATGCCTCCCATCCAGAGTTGGCTACTGATCCACTGGGCATACTGCGACCCCCTTCCAAGCTTTGCCATCAGCTTCCGCTGGTCAGTCTCGTCACCCTCTGCTCGTAGGTCAGGGGTTGGACTTTTGGCAGACAAAGGAGAATGTGATGCATTGAAGTGCTTTGACTTCGAGTCATCAGCAGATCAGCCGGGCATGCAGCTCATGTGGATGGAGTATGCAGGTGAGCGCGTACTCGGCTTTTGGTCGGCAAATGCCAGTGGGGCCAGCAGTGGAGAGGCAAAGGCTCCTCATGGATCCAAGCAGCAGTGAACCACTCTTCACAAATTGCACGAGAGACTTCCTTGGAACGCTGGACTACATTTTCTACACAGGTAAAGCAGGGCAATGGCCATCGGTGCTCAAGCGTGGCTGCTTCTTGCCAATAGAGCATGGGCTACACAGCGCTGCTCCATGGTAGACTCAAGTAATCTGACAAAGGGCTGATAAAAGCACACAGCCCTTCATTCGGCCTCCTTCAGTCCTGATTTGCGATGTTGGCTGTGAACAGCTGATTCTCTGGTGGTTGAGGGTCTCCTTGAGCTACTGGAGGAGGATAATCTGCGCAAGGACACTGCCCTGCCTTCGCCCGAGTGGTCCTCGGACCACTGTGCTCTTCTAGCTGAGTTCCGGTACAAACATCGTCTTCGCATGCGCTGAACCTTGTAGACATTCGAAGCTTGGGTGCATGCTGTGCTGGCAGCCACTAGTGTAGTATAAGGGAGTAGCAGATAGAAATATGCAGAGAAAGTTGCTCTTGGGTGAGGGTTTTCAAGTAGCAATGTAAGGTGGAGTCTTGTAGTCATCTAAAGAATCAACATGCCCCACCAAGCCCTCAGTCACTATACTGAGCTTTCCAAACTTTCTGCATTGTACGTTCACTTACCGAATTGGCAACTTAAGCTTTGCAACCATCGAACCCCTCAGCTTGCAAAGTACCTGCAGCATCTTATCTACGACTTCATACAGATATAGGACCTTCTTATTCAATGCTCAAACCCGACAACGCAGGATGCAATGCTGGCAATTTATGACTCCTGCATCTTCTTGACAGCACCGTCACCAAAGAGAGCCACTTCACAAACAGGCACTTCTGGCACCTGTTACACAACGCCAGGGCTCGCACGCGTCTTTTTACTTGCAACTTCACAATGTTGCCTTGCTTTGCCTTTGTTTGCACAGTCATGGCCATTTCAGAAGCTGCACACAACACCACTCTTGTGATGGTCAGAGGGCCATGTCATCGTGATGTCGACGTAGTGGCGGGCTGTGGCTGCAACACGAGTTGCAGCTTGCGTGCGTGTGTTCAGCTTTGTACACCATGAACTCAGTAGCGACCAGGGAAAGTGCCATTCTCTCGTTGTTCGTTCCACTTGTCGACCTGCAGAAGGGCCACATGACTTGAGGAACATCTTTCACTCATCTTTCACCCAGTCCTTAGCAAAGGCAGACCTGTAGCTTAATGAAGCCCAGAGGCACAGCCCACAGGATGATGCTAGGTGAGGTGGTAATGATTCTGATATTCGTCATGAGGACCCTGATTGTGGGTGCTCACCCAGTCTCCAGGGCAGAGTGAGCGATAGTACTTCTGAAACTTTGCACATTCCTGGGCCCCTTCACCCTTCTCAGTAGCGCACCTACCAAGCAATCCAAAGGCCCGTGAGATGATATACTGTGCCAGGCCAATGAGCAGGCATCTCAGTAAGTCAGGTTGAGCTGGGGCCACACTGAGCTGGGGCTGGACCAGGCCACGAGGAGGCTAGTAGGAGCTGCGCAGCCATCCCTCTGCCAGACGCATCAAGAGAGCGGCGCAAAGCGGCTCACTTGTGGTACTCATTGTACCGAGTGTAGCAGTGCTTGGCCTGGTTGGTCGTGGGGAAGCGAAAGTCGTGTGGCGCCGTCTTCACATCGTCCACCTGCATGATCCCCCACGTCACAAGGTCATGGGCTGCGGCTCGCGACAAGGAGAGCAACTGCGGATCCCAGGCGGCTGCGAGTCCAGGCGGATGCTCGACGACCACCAAGGCCGCCCGTAGACACCAAGGACGAGAGCTGGGGAGTGGCGGGCGTTGAGCTGGGTAGCCTGGCCAGGTGCGGCACCACGCCTCACCGAGATGACGTGCTTGGGCTCCTCCTCCTCCTCGCCGCCCTCGGGCTCCTCCTGCTCCGCCTCCGGCTCCGCCTCCGGCTCCCCCTCCGGCTCGTTGTCGGGGTGCGTCTCCGCCGGGGGGCTGGTCAGCCCGTCCTCATCAGAGCCACGCTCGGCGGGGGGCAGAGAAGCGTCCGGCTTGTCGTCGGACGCGTCGGCGTCGGCGTCGGCGCCGGCGCCGAAATCGGCGTCGGCGTCGGCGTTGGCGTCGGGGCCGTCGGGTTTGGCAGGGGGAGCGGGCGGGGCGGGCTCGGCCTGCCGCGGTGGCAGAGGGGCAACCGAGGACCGGCGCAGTCAGTCATGGCCAGGTGGGGAAGAGGGGGAAGGGGGAGGGGCGGAGGATGGGGTGGGTGCACGTACGGGGGGGGGCTCGTGCGCCTCCTCCAAGCGCGCCACGGAGTTGCCCATGGCGGCGGCGGCGCGCGAGCTTGCGGGGCGGAGGGGAAGGGGCAGGCACCAAGCGGCTACTGGCGTGCAGGAGCGGCTGAGAAGAAGAAGTGGCTCTCCCAATGGGGGCAAGGGCTGTGAGAAGCCAGCCCGAAAAGAATTGACAAGGTTCCTCCGGCTTCCGTCAGGGCGACGTCTTTCCGCCTGCTAGCTACTCAGACTTGCATCTACTGACGAGAGGTTACTGAGAGTTCGCTTACTGCTGTCTCAGTCCTTAGCACTCCGACTCCTTCAGACCTTGTCCATTCTTTTGGGCTGGCCTCTCCCAGCCACCAGTTAATCTGGCCGCGCTTGCNGGACGTGCATGGGGCTCTCGGATCCCACTGGCTCGACCTGTTGGCCAGGCTTGCACGGTGTGCTGTGTCCCGCAGGCGCGGTGAGCCGGCTGACTTCAACGCCGCTGGCTCGTGGGCTCAGGTGTATCGTATGCGCTTGTCCGTCTCCCTCCAGCGGTCCATGGCCCACGCCTTGCATCTGCGTGCTGGCCGTGCTCTCGCTGCGGCCTCCGGCTTTAGGCTGAGAACGGCAGACGGCCGGTATCGGGGCACCGATTGGTAATTGGTCACCTCTACGTGCCGAGCTCGTGGTCACTGAGCGGGTCAGCGTCTGGGGTTTAGGGCAGCAGGCGATGTGCTGTCCGTCAGTAGGGCTTGCCTTCGTACTTGGCCACTCAGGCCCTCCATCACTCCTCCACACTCGCCCCATTCCTCCGCCCTCATTCCTCTCCGTCGCCACCCCTGCGCCCCGGCGACCGCCGCCGCTCGCCTCCGGCCCCGCCATGGCCCGCGCCGCCGCAGGTGACGCGCCCCCGCCCGCCTCGCCTCCGCCAATGCGGCGGCGCTGCGCCCCCTGGCCCACAGGAAGACGGCCAGACCGCCCCGCACTGCACCCTCGCCAACACATTCCCCGCTTGCCTCGGCAGCGCTGCGGCACGTCTGCCGCCTGCTTGTCCGTCCGCTTGAGAGCGACGCCGTTGCTGTGCACAGGGTGATGGCTCCCCTTGTGCGAGCGGGGCGCCCGCTGCGCTGCCGAGAAGACAGGCGCTGCTGGAGGCCCCTTGGTCACAGTGCTTGGCGAGCTTCGGCTGGGCTCTGGACGCGGCCTCCTTCAGGGCATTTGCATGCCATGGTCGACCGAGCGCAGAACTGTGAATCCGGGAGCACGTCCCGAGGATGGGCTCTTATGGCCTCCTGCCTGGTGCAAGAGTAATGCACGTGACCTCCTTAGAGACTGGACTGCACAAGGCTAGCCACTCCGCAGCAGCCCTGCAGGTTGGATGGCAATTGCGCAGTCTGCCTCGTTACCTCACAGCTCGATGATGCGCAGGACCTATTTACCTCAGCGCTTGGTGCTTATCAAAACTGGCTACAGTGACCTCCCTGCGCTTTGCACCTGTCCTGTGGCGACAATTAGGGTTTGACGATGATGCTCATATTCTTGTCTCCTGGTCTTGGCAACTTGCAGAGCAGCAAGAGAAGGCGTATCTTTGATTCCTCCCCCGTGAAGGACTCAAATGCATCCAGTCACAGCTCGGATATTTCAGCTGGCATTGCTGAAAACACACAGGAAACACCTAAGGTCCAGAACACCAACTCAGTCCTTGTCACTGATGTGCAGCACTAGGACTCCTGTTGAGCTCGTTTAGCTTGCTATTACTGTTTTTGAGCGAAAGGTCTAGCAAGCAGGTGCCCTAGTGGCTGATACTAGGTACATGTTGATCAGTGTATGTTACTTGACTCTGGCGTCTTTGGTCGTTCACAAGTGGTTGAGCCTTTGGAATAGTCCACTGCCGGGAGCTTATCACATAATAGTCAGCAATTGTGCACTGCGATGATAAGCGTCGGGCTTTCAACACAGCGCTGGTCTGGCACACAAAGCCTCAATGTGGTTCTTTTTACAGAGCCTGCTTCCTTCAAGCACTGCAGCCGTTGGCGCTTCCGTGGCTGAAGAGAGACCACCTTTACTGACAAAGCAGCAGCGATTAGCAGCCTCCTCGCCTGTCAGGTACAAAGAGCACAATTTTGCGGGATGACAGAGCAGTTGTCTCCTTGGCTTCTCAAGTAGGCTGTTATCTCATCTGCTCTCTGAGGACAGGGACAGCAATAGCAGTGAACATTCTCTTGTGGTTCTGCTGGCAGAGCCTAGTCTAGGCAAAGGCTGGTAAACTCAGGAAGACGAAGCATTCATGTTCTGCTAGTGCTAGGCATGCTGACCTGACCCTGCTTCCCATTCTTGTAGCAATATTGGCCGCTAGACGGAGAGCCCAAACAGTGAGGCACTTGGCAGTTTCTCATGTGCAATTTGCTGCATGCTGATGATGGCATTTTGTTTTCAGGAGTCGCAGACAAGCTGCATGCTCTGAGGAGGGTGCAGCTTCAGAGCTCAACAACACAGTTGCCAACGGGCTACACAAGCCACTCAAGGAGGAAGTGGAGGATGCGGCCCTGCCCAGGCACGTGCAATCAAGCGGGCAAGAGGAGGAAGGAGAAGGGTGGATGTATGCTGGGGCGGATGGCAGGTTGAGCGGGCCGTACCCCTTGGCCCAGCTTGAGCAGGGTCTGGCCACTGGCTTCCTACCTGGGGAGCTACCTGTGCATCGTGTCAAGGATGGTGCTGTTGGGCCTCCCTTACTTCTGCAGCTGGCTTTGGTGCTTCGCAAACGGTCTGTGCCACCTGGGCCTGATAAGCAGAAAGGTCAGGGCCAACACTCTTCATTGGTGGGTATCCAAGAGCCTGTGCAGCATGGGCAGCAACCAGCGAAAACAGCGGCGCCATTGCCATGCTCACAGCCTTGTGAGGGCCCTCCGTATGGAAAGGAGCAGCATGGAGCTGCTGTTGCAGGGATCACTGGAACACAACCAAAGCGCATGTTGGCATCGGGGAATGGACATTTGCCATCGCAAGGAGCTTTCGCTCGGGTTGCTTGCTGCCCAGATGTAAGTGTCTACTAGTACTCTCCTCAAGCATCAGACAAGTGTTTTGCAACTGAAGCATAGCAGTCTGTTGCTCTGCCAGTCTTGTAAACCTGAAGTGAGCTGATGGACACAGTGCCTTGCCACCCGAGCAGATGTGGGAGGAGGTGGCCTGGCTGTACCACGGTGTGCACGGGGAGCACGTGGGGCCGTTCTCGCTGACGCATCTCCGCCATTGGTTGTACCATGGCCAACTTCCACCGCATGCCCCGGTAGACCACCAACTCTTGACCTTCCACGCACCTTTCCTCGCTTGAAAGCATGAGCTCTGTCGTGAGTCACTCTTACATGAGCACTATGAGCTGCACTTCCTGCCAGGTCTGGCATGCCAGCGGACTTACACCTGGGATGCCCCTTCAGCAGCTCATAAGAGCTGCCGAGAGTGGGCAACTGGCTGGGCCTCTCCGTCATGCACATATGCAAAGCATGCACACTGCTTTGGCAGCCGTACGCAGCCACCTCCATGCAGCAAGCGTACGCTTCCTTCAAAGCCGCATGCTAGATGCTGCCATTGCACAGAGTCTGAGTAGCTGGCTGGCAAACCCGCTTTCTGCTGGCTGGACGCAGTCGTCAGCGACTCCAATTATAAGCAATTCCTTGCAAGAGGTATACAATTGACTTCCCTCTGCCACCTGTGTACTGCCCTTTTACTTCAAGCAAGGTGCACTTGCTACTTCTGCAAGGAGGTTGGGCTCTCAACAGCCCACCTCCCATCTGTGCACCTGGCTTTACTTTTGGCAGGGTGCTGCAAAGGAAGAGGCCTCAAGGCAGCAGGCAGAATTACCAAGCAGCCTCGATCCATTGCTTGCTGAGGCACGGCGGATGCTTCTGGAGCTAAAGCAGCAGCAACAGGAGCTTCAAGTAGCAGCAGACGAGGACAAGGAAGTTGGAGGAGAAGATTTGGCAGAGCAGCACGGTTGTCATGGCCGCTCAGCTTCGAAACAAGTCTATCCACCAGGTTTTGGCCCTCAGGCCGACATAGTTTGTTGTTCTCCTCCTGCTTTTGGGCCACAGCTCACTGGTGCTCAGGTTGCAGAGACACTGTTGCAAGATTTCACCTGTCAGGCAGATCATGCAGCTCCAAAGTGTGATACTACTTCAACCCCAGAGGAAGCCTCAGCTTGGGCTAATCAAAGTGCTTCTGAAGTGATATGTGATGACGCGATTTCGTCACAAACTTCTTCTTCTAGTTCAGACAGCTCGTCACAGACCTCTACCTGTGAAGTCGAGGATCCAGCTCTGAATGTTGGCATGGCTTTGCCCATGGATCATACCACAGCTTGGGATCTTCCTCCAGGTTTCAAAGCAAAGCTTATTGATGTCAATGTGGTGGACTCACCATCACAAACTCCTCGTCAAGGACAGGCTGCAACTATGAAGTACGAGTCAAATTCATCATTGGACGATGAGCCCTTGACTCGAAGTACCCCCGCTGTTCTTGGACCACAGCTTGTTGTAGTGGAAGTGGAATATTCATCTCAGCCTCCTAGCTCTCAAGTACAGGAGGCAGCTGTGCATTGTCAGGTGATGTTGCCACTGGATGACCAGCCGCTTTCCCTTGGTTTGGATGGCACTCCTACCTCCTTCCTACAGCTCAGCCCAAGTGCTCAAGCCACCAACCTTCAGGTTCCAGAGTGCAAATACCTGGAGGCTAAGGTTGAGGACAGCCATGAGGCAGCTGTGCTTCCATCCGCCAATGCTGTGGCGCAACAAGAATGTTCGCCAGAGCATGATGCAGTGGCTGCCAGTTCAGACGCTCAGCAGGGTGCTAGTCTTACAGTCGATCTGGTAACCAGACTCCAAGAGACGAAATTAGACTTGCCAGAACAGGCCAGTGTACAGGTAGATGTGCAGGGAGCCGATGATGAGCGTGAGAACTTGATAGAACAGGATACCGATCCAGGCATGCCTCGGTACAGATTACTGTCTGAGCTCTGTTCCCCAGCAGAAGAGCCCCCACACTGTGTAGTTGTTCCGCTTGACACGCTTGACACTGAAAGTCAAGCTGACAAAGTAAATGACACGGAGAAGCAGTGGTGGCATGGACTCAAATCTGCAGCAGAGATGGAGCACTATGTGTTCACTCAGGTGTGCAGTCTTTACCTGAAACAAGGCCTGACATATCCTTTATGAGCAGTAGGCATGCAGGAGATGCACACTAAGGCTCTCTGGTTTGTATGGCAAGTTCTTCCCTGCAGGTCCTCCAGTCGCACATGTGGAAGAGCGCGCACGTTCGACTATGCAGTGGGCCACCCAAGTTGGTGATTGAATCCCACCTGGGACATCAAGTGCGCTCGCTGCGCAAGGCCCTGGAGTTGGAGAAGCTGCTTGTAGCCCAAGCGCTTGCATGGAAGCCTCCACCTCTGCCTTCCCCATCCATTTCTCCTCGGCGAGGGCCACTGTTGAAGAAAGTGCGGAGGAAACGGGAGCAAGAGGCAGAGGGCACATGCTCGCGCGCAACTTCTGACGGGTGGAACTGGCGGCAACAGAGCCTCGCTGACCGGCTGACCGAGCAGGCGGCCAGGCTCACCACCTCTCAAGGAGTAGGCCTTGAGGGATTTGCAGGCGAAGCCTGCCGGCACCATACTGTGGCGCTTATGGGCCCTCCCCTCGCCTGGCATTCCGCTCGGTCCAACCGCATGAAGCATCGGCAGCTGGCTGTCGCAGCCGAAGGCTCGGACATCATGAAGTTGGGACAGCTGAAGGTCAGTGCTCAGCCCTCCTTCAAGCTTCCTGCAGGGGACTACCGAGCCTGAGGAGATCGTCTCAGTCTTGCATCAATCTGTATGTGGTCCAGGCTCGTCGGAAGAAGCTCAAGCTGCAACGGAGCAAAATCCACCAATGGGGACTTGTTGCAATGGAGTCCATCGAGGCTGAGGACTTCGTCATTGAGTACACGGGCCAGCTCATTCGACGAACGGTATAGCCCACATCTTTCCTGTGGTACTGCTGGGCAATCTTTATGTGTGAACTTTGCTATCTCCATCTCACAATGACAAAAGTAATGTAAACCTGAACATTCCACTTGCAGATCTCTGACATCAGAGAGAGGCGATATGAGCGGTTGGGCATTGGCAGCAGCTATCTTTTCCGTGTTGACGAGGACTTTGTGGTGCGTCTGCCATATCATATCAGCAGTCAATGGAGAGAGGCTTGAGCGCCAGAACGAACTTGTTGCGCACTCCTTTGCTCCTTTTCATGTAAAGTACGCCTCGTCTTGTCTGCTGTCGGTTCAATATGGCTGAATGTAGTTGCTGGCAATATTCAGGTCGATGCAACTCAACTGGGGGGCCAAGCACGGTTTATTAACCACTCCTGTGAGGTAAACTCTCCCAGACTGCCAATGTATGGACTTCTAGGCCAGGCCTTGAAAGCCACAGGTTGACTATACTGCATCCCAAGTATGAGCTACTTATAAGCAGAAAGGTCTGTAAAGCATTTCTCTAACCTGGGCCTGAGTTTTTTGTCTGAGCAGCCAAACTGCTACACTAAAATCATCACAGTGGAGGGGCAGAAGAAGATCGTCATCTACTCCAAGCGATGCATTGCAGCACTGGAGGAGCTGACATATGACTATAAGTTTCCTCTGGAGGAAGTCAAGATACCGTGCTACTGTGGGGCAAACAGGTATGAGCATGCGCGTACCTCAACATGCACTAAGCAATGTGTTTGAAATGTCATGTCATTAACTGATACCCGTGCTTCTCTTTCCACACTAGCAGGTGCCGTGGTTACCTCAATTGAGCGGCCGCTGAAGGCTGATGCTTGGGTCCTCCAAGCCAAGCAGGAATCTATAACACATTGACTGGAGTTGGTGAAAGATCCTATCATTTTGTCTTCCTGTACAGGATAGTATTTGCTGGTGAATTCACTGGCAGGTTGTTGTGTAGAGCACACAATCTAGATCTTGATTCATTCCTAGTTTAGGTGGCAGTCATCGATCCGCCTGCAGGCTTTGCTGAAATTGCACAACCTGATAATGTCTCGCACAGATGTGGAAGTGCACCACGGATTTCTTCCTGCCATGAATGGCCACATTGGCCCCCTTCAGATTACCTTGCTATAAGACACGTGCGGTTGCCACTAGGTTTCGTTTTCCCGTGACAACTGTGTGTCAAATGCCAAAAGCTAGCACTCAGCTAGCTAGCTACTCTCCACTGCTTAACAATCTTCAGAATATGCACTTGCAGCATCAATATGTACTGACAAGCTTAATGATCAAATTTAATACATGCTTTGTGCAGGCAGGTGTCTCTCCTTGGCTGGCAGGAGTATCACGGCATGGCAATGAGGCTGCTCTCTTTCACAGCAGCCAACAATGCTCATCTCTCCCTTGATCTCTTAGAGGGGGCAGGTCTGTCCCGCGATTCGACTTCCAGCAGTTGCCTACATCTTCCTCGAATGCTCTCTGGCAATGGGGGAACCTGAATCATGGGGCTGCAGTCAGCTCCATCTATGCTGCGAACAATGCACCAGAGCGAATGCAGATTGCAGAGGTGAGCGATGAGAGCAAGCACCTGGCGTACGGGCAAGTAATGGCCTTCAGGAGGCAAGGGGATGCCCAGCTTCCGCAGCTCTTCCTTAGGAATGACTCGCCTGCATACAGAAAAAGAGGACGCAACAGGCACCAAGCAGGCCGGCTGAGCTTCAGAAGTGCGAGCTGCTACCAAGGATGCGGCACTTGTCAAAGTACAGAACGATCACAGCTGGTGAACTCAACTCCCAGCAATGGAACGTGAAACAAGAAGTGACTTGAGGCGAGCAGTGAAGGCCGATGCAGGAGCTGTCAACAACCAGCTCGTGGAGCTCACAGTGGAGCTCTGAAGGGGCGATCGCGGCCGCCGAAGCGGAGCTGGCCTGACTCCTTGCGCCCTCCAAGGCCCCCGCCTGGCACCGCGCGCATCACAAGGTCCCTTGAGCTTCAGAGTGCAGCTGCCGTATGCACTGGGTTCAGGGAGTTGATTCCTAAAGTATGGGACTCAAGACCTAGATAGCCAGAAATTTGTTCAAGGGATCTGACTGCCGAAGGAGGAGAGGCCATAGGGATTTGACCGAGTCGACGAGGCATCCAGCCCGGCATCAAGCCCTGGCGGTAGTAGTCGACCAGGATGGCGCTGCCGTCAACCTCCAGCTTGTGTGCGTGCTGCTTTCAAGAATGCCCACATCAAAGAAACAGAAGGCTGGTAAAACTTCTGGCCAGATGGAGGAGCAACTGCGAGCCTGGCCCATTTACGCTGGCCGGCGAGATGTCTTGACTACATGTGCTACAAGTGCTGCTGTTGTTTACGCTTTCTTTTGAAGTATAGAAGGGTGAAGACGCTGCTGCACACAGGCGCACAATGGGTTGTGTGAAGCAGGCTGTGCTTGCCCTGTAGGCAGCCTCCAGTCCCAACGCGTCCTCGAACTCCACGAACGCGTAGCGGCGCGAGGCGCCGGTCACTGCGACGGCACGGGCTCCCAGAGCGCCCTGGTCAGTGGCCTCCGGCGCTCGAGCAAAACGCGCCTCGCACGGCTCGTCAGCAGCCGATGGTCGTGCCAACCAAAGCGTGCTAGCGTGTCTTCACGTTTGGCGGTGGGGGGGGGTGTCAGACCGATGTTGCGCACCAGGCGGAGGCTGCGGATGCGGCCAAAGCGCTGCATCACCTGCGCAGCGGCAGCGGCTACGCGGGTCCGTCACAGCGCGCTGCCAGGGCTCCACGCGGGCCTGCCGGTGTCGCACCCACGGCGGCAAGGTCCAGCAGCGCGGAGGCCGTGGGGACGCACGCATGGCGGGCGCACCTGGCTGAGGCGCGGCTCGGTGGTGTGGGCGGCCAGGTGGGCGACGAACAAGGTGGCGAGCGGGTCGCGTCCGGCGGCGTGCGGGTCCGACGCCGGGTCGTCTGCGGCGGCGAGGGTGGAGGAGCGCCCGCGTGAGGCGGCGGCGGCGGCGNCATGGCCAGGGGGTAAAAGGTATCACCCGCCGGGTGGTCCTTGTACTTGTGCAGCTTCTTCCGTTCGGCTACCTTCGCAGCGTAGCCGGTCTCAGAAGTAATGGGGCCCTTCGTCCGGAAGCTGTCGGTGAGGACAACGTCCATGAGGAGCCGCTTGCCACCTCCCAGGGGGACGCCGACCAGATCGACACGCCTCGTCCGAGGGACCCCATTGCGGAGGAGGATGGGCATCACCCCAGGCTCGCAGCTCCGCTCCCCGGACGCCCATAATGGCCTCCTCCTCGCCGTGACCCCGCTCCCCCGGCGCCCAGCCATGGAGCGCGGCGAGCGCAGCCTGCGCGGCGGCGCGGGGCACGGCGCGCCGGACACGGTGCGGCGGCTGCTGGCGGAGCTGTGCGCGCGGGGGCCGGTGGCGGAGGGCGCGCGGGCCGCGCTGCGGGAGCACGTGGAGGAGGAGGCGCGGGAGCTGCCGGGCGACGCGTTCTGGCGGCTCATGGAGGCGCTGTACGACCGCGTGGGCGCGCTGGTGGACAGCCCCGACGCCGTGGACAACCTGGGCGCCGTGCGCGCCATCCAGCAGCTCATCGCGCTGAAGCTCGGCGAGGACGCCACCAAGATCTCGCGCTTCGCCTCCTCGCTGCGCACCATCTTCGAGGAGAAGCAGGACCCCGACGTCCTGCTCGCCGCCACCGCCGCGCTCGGCCTCCTCGCGCGCACCGGCGGCGCCCTCACCGCCGACGTCGTCGAGTTCCAGGTCAAGCAGGCGCTCGACTGGCTCCACGCGCCCGCCACGCCCGACTCCCGCCGCTACGCCGCCGTCCTCATCCTCAAGGTGCGCCTCCGCGCCCCCGCTTGCGCCGCCGTGCTCTCTCGAGCTCGAGGCCAGCCGCTCCACACGCACACACCGGCCTGGCTCTCCTCATGGAGCTAGCGTACTTGCGCCCACCTTGATATTCGACTCGGTCCTTGGCTTGGCCCAGGAGATGGCCGAGAACGCGCCGACGGTGTTCAACGTGCACGTGCCCATGTTCATCGACGTCATCTGGGCGGCGCTGCGCGACCCCAAGCTGCACATCCGCGAGCGCGCGTGCGACGCCCTGAGGGCCTGCCTGCAGGTCATCGAGAAGCGCGAGACGCGCTGGCGCGTGCAGGGGTACTACCGCATGTTCGAGGAGACCCAGAAGGGCCTCGTGCGCAACGCCTCCGTGGAGAGCATCCACGGCTCCCTGCTGGCCATCGGCGAGCTCCTCAGGTCCTTGCAGGCTCCAACAGCAAATTGGAGTGGGGGGGGGCCTCGCCTAGAGCTCGCCAGCTGCGGCATTGCTGTCGCTGCCCTCCTCTGGCTGCCGCTGAAATGGGTGCCGGCAGGGCCTGCTGCACAGAAACACGGGCGAGTTCATGATGGCGCGCTACAAGGAGGTGGCTGACATTGTGCTCAAGTACCGCGACCATCGGGAGCGCCTCGTGCGCCGCTCTATCACCTCCCTCCTCCCCCGCATCGCCCACTTCCTCCGCGACCGCTTTGTGTCGTCCTACCTCAAGGCAAGGGTCACCCTGGCTGCCTCAGTTGCGCTACTTGTGTGTGGCCATTGCATTCCCCAATCGAGAGGGACGTGTGGGCCCTCCGTCTCAATGTTGTCTTGGTCGCTGTTGGCGTGCCCACTCCAGATCTGCATGGAGCACCTCCTGGGCGTCATGCGCAACCCAGCAGAGCGCACCAGCGGGTTTGTGGCGCTGGGCGAGATGGCCAGCGCTGTTGGTGGCGCCCTGGGGCCCTACCTTCCCCACATCACTGTTCTCCTGCGCGACGCGGTAAGAGGGCAAGTTGTACCTTGCCATACCTTTCCAACCATGCGATGGCCTGTGGCGGTGGTCCGTCTGCGCATGCCTTCTAAGCTCCTCGGTGCGTGGGGCAGCTGGTGCCCCGCCGAGGGCGGCCGTCCATGGAGGCCCTAGCCTGTGTGGGGGCAGTGGCGGCAGCTGTGGGCCCCGAGTTCACCAGCAGCGCTCGCTCCTTACTGGACCCGTGCTTTGCCGCCGGCCTCTCTCCAACCCTTGTCACCTCGCTCTCGCAAATGGCTGCCAGGTGCGCACGTGTCCATGCCAGTCTTGCCCTACTGCTGGTGAAGCATCACGATGCCCGTCAGGTTCGTCTACTGAGCTTCACCTCGCTGTCCTCTCCTCAGCCTCCCCCTGCTCCTGCCAGCAATCCAAGCGCGCCTCTTGGACACCGTTGCTGGCATCCTGACGAAGCAGAGCTACCGCGATGCGGCATCCTCTGGCCGGGCAAGTCATGGTCACGTCCCGGGCGGCTCATTTGGCCCTCGGATCAGCCATGGCGGCTCCTCTCCCGGAGGGGCCTCCTCCATGCCTGGGGACCTGACCAGCACTGCCCTCACGCAGCTTGCGCTGCGCACTCTTGCCACCTTCAATCTACAGGTCTTGAAGCAACTATTGCCATACCAAGCATTGCCAAATTGCTTGAAATTTGCTAAATTTACTATCTTCCAACATTCTCACCACTTGGCTCACCACTTGGCACACCTCCTGATGACAGCCTTGTCCAGCACAGCCAGCTCGTTTGCATCATGGTCCGTTCAGCTGCTATGATTCTGAGGTTGCTGTGCCCTTGTCTGTCGTTCAGGGCCACGAATTGCTAGAGTTTGTGAAGGAGACCGTGGTTCAGTATCTGGACGACGACGACCCCTCAACCCGGCAAGAAGCCGGCATTTGCTGCTGCCGGCTGCTTGAGCAGTCATGTGCAGCTGCGGCATCTCATTCCCCTCTCGCGATACAGCCATCACCATCCTCCATTCCCAGCTCTCCATCTTCGCACCTGGGCACGGCTGCAGTAGGGGGCCCCTCTTCAAGAGTGTCTCAAGCAAGGCCCATCTCATACCGGCAACGACGGCTTCTTGTGGAGGAGGTACTTGTGCATCCTGCTGCCAATCGGACATTCTGGGCAGATTAGATTTAGGATTGGGTGTCATGGCCCATGTGCTTGATTGGCTGGTTCAGCTGTTATCCAAGTCGCTGACACACAAGAAAGGTCTTGTGTGTTGATCAAGCGCTACATTTGCCAGTTGCAAGATTGAAGCATTTGTTGCTGGCGCATCCGTCATTTGTGAGCCACATCTGTGCATGCCTGAGCAAATTCAGTGGCTTGACACCAAAGGACAGCCTGTATCTCTATTCACTGATGAGACTAGCCAATGTTGCAACAGGTGGTTAGCCGCCTCCTAGTTGTCGCAGTTGTGGACGCCGACTCTGGTGTTCGGAAGGCGATTCTTGCATCGTTCCGTCCCGATGTAGGCTTTGACGACTTCCTGGGACAGGCTGACAACCTGGGTGCCATCTTCATCGCACTCAATGATGAGGTTGCACATTGCTCTTTGTGCAACACTCAGTAGTCTTGTGTGCTCGATGTTCACAGCCTCTGCCCCCTTGGAGGAGCCACAACTGTTCCTCCTAAGATGGACTTGAGAACATGTTGTGGGAGGTGGCGACAGCCACGTGCTTATGCTTGATGAGGATCTAATTTAAGCATCCTCCACTCCAGGCTTGCGAAGTGCGGGAGCTGGCTGTTGTCCTTGCGGGTCGCCTTGCAAGCCGAAATCCCGCTTATGTCTTGCCAGCCCTACGCCACTACCTCTTACAGCTCTTAACAGACCTTGAGCACAGGTACCTTCTGAAGCTTATTCATACCTCAACCACTCTGATCATTGTCTGCATGTCTTGCTCTTTTCTGCAAGTGATAATCGTTTTGCCTGCTTTGGCAGCACGGACAACAAGCATCGTGAGAAAAGTGCACGTCTCTTGGGTGATCTTATCCGAGCTTGCACACGCTTGGTCCAGCCTTATATTTCGCCTATACTCAAGGTGTGCGTCATCTTTTCTGTATGCCACCAACACAGTCACTTGAGCACCAGAGGTGTTCCTTAAAGCACTTGTGATACAGTAGACACCCTTGGTGTTTTATGTACCTGAAGGCCTTCATCCCCTTGCTGCATCTTGTGTGCTGCTTCAGTTCTTCCAGTGTGGATATAGGAAGTCATAGTGTAGCCTGTCTTTGGTTCTTGCCACTTATCTGGGACACAGATATGTGAAGGATGTAGCTCTGTCAATACTTGATATGTATGTCATTTCGAAATTTGCAAAGGGAGGTTGCTTCGTCTGCTCATGAATGTCGCTGCAACGACACACTTATGAGGAAGGTCGCTGTTTTCAATGCTCAGTCCATCTCTGCAGTATGAATTGAGGACTTACATGCCTCAGTGAGTCCCCTTGCTTCCAGGTTCTGGTAGCCAAGCTACGCGAGGGCTCCGCATCCAGCACTGGTGGAAGTGGCAGTGGCACGAGCAGTGTCGTTGCTAGTATACTAGCAACCATAGGGGAGCTTGCCCGAGTGGTATGTCCTTTGAGATATGAGCACCAAGGCCTGATGTATGGCGCTTGGATTGCAAGTGCTGGTACAATGAGAGGGTCATGTGCCTCTATCAGCACTAATCACCAATTATGTAGAGTAGAAATGCTTGGAAGTTTGTATGCACAGGCACATATTCTGTCACCTATACCTGCATTCTGGGGTCTCAATGCCTGATTCTTGACGATGACATTGTTGTGTATGGCCAAAATGCACCAGGGGGGAAGGGCTATGCGGCCATACCTGGGGCAGCTCATGCCGCTCATAGTGGAAGCGCTCCAGGACGGCGGAGCCATTGGCAAGCGGGAGATAGCCGTGACCACGCTGGGCCTTGTTGTGGAGAGCACAGGGTGCGTGCCTGCAACTAGAAACTATTGTCTGTGTGATCTACATTGTCTGAAGCTCTGATGCTTGCGCGCTCATTTCACAATGCGTGTTGCAGGTACGTGGTGGCGCCCTACTCAGACTACCCGCAGCTTCTCGCCCTCCTGCTGCGTCTCCTCAATGGGGAGCTTGCCTGGTCCACCCGAAGGGAGGTCCTAAAGGCGAGTGTCCATCCAAGCGACACCAGCCTTTACAAAGCTCATTTGTGCCGGGCCTTCATTGAAACTCCTGTGTGTCGGTTGACTGACATGCTTGGCGGAGGTGGCAGGTACTAGGCATCATGGGGGCGCTGGATCCGCACGTGCACAAGCGGAACCTGACGGCCTTGCAAGCGGAGGCCCTGGACACGGGTGGCACCTTGCATGGGCTGCAGGCGCGGTCCACGGGAGCGGCGATTGCTGGAGGAGGTGGGGGTGGTTGGGGCGAGGCAGGCGCTGCTGGTGCAGGTGGCGGCGAAGCTGCTGACGCCCTGCTGCTTCTCCCAAGCGGGGGCCTGTCACCTACGTCATCCGAGGACTACTACCCGACCGTGGCTATCGCAGCCCTCATGCGCATCCTCCGCGAGCCCGCGATGTCGTCCTACCACCAGCGCGTCGTCGGCTCCCTCATGTACATATTCAAGGTCGTCACTCTCGAGCCCGCCACCCTATTCTGTGTCCAAATAATCCCCATAGTGTGCTTCTGAGTGGGTCATCTCAGCTGCCCTCTCCTCTGACATGCTGGATGGTTCCTGGCTTTGGTGCAGTCAATGGGGCTTGCATGCATCCCGTACCTGCCAAAGGTACGTCACAACATCCTTGGAGGCCTTGTGACCTGGGTCATGCTGCGACCATTGTCCATGATAGCATCCTGCCAGCAAGGAAGCTAACCTCTTGATCTCTGCATAGGTGATGCCGGACCTCTTCCACGTCATCCGAGTCTGCGAAGAAGGCTTGCGAGAGTTTTTATTCTGGCAGCTTGCGCAGCTGGTGAACATTGTCCGCCAGGTGTGCTGCCAACTCCTTCATATGCTGCACGGGTTGAACTGCTCTTGATGTTCTGTGTGTGTGCACTGACAGCAAGTGGTTGTCATGTCAGCACATTCGCAAATACCTACCAGAGCTGCTGGCCCTAGTCTACGACTACTGGTCGGTGCTTCTGCTACCCACCTCCACAAGATCTGCCACAGCCTCCCCGGTACGTCTTACGTCGAAGGGCCAACAAATGTTTCTCTCAGTGAAGATTGCAGGCTACCGAATGGGCTGACTGTCAAATGCATATTCTTGCAGGTACTAAACCTGGTGGAGGCCCTGTGCCGAGCATTGAATGACGAGTTCCGCATGTACCTGGGCGAGGTCCTTCCTCGTTGCATACAGGTCCTTGGAGACGCCGAGCGCTCCAACGACTATGCCTATGTTCCACCTGTCCTTCACGCCTTTGAAGTTTTCAATGGTCAGCACTGTGGCCTTAAGAGTGCGGCGATATGACTTGATACTAAGACCTGTTTGACTTCAGCTTCAATGACGCTGCATATCCCTATGACGCTGCCATAGCAGGGAGCATGGAGGAGCACATGCAGATGCTCCTGCCGGCTCTAGTTCGGCTCTTTAAGCCTGGAGTGACAGATGCCCCTCTGGACGTTCGACGAGCCGTCATCTACACGCTTGCACGCCTCGTCCCTTCCATGCAGGCAAGTGCTCAGCTTGTAGTATGGACGTCAGCATGCCTTGTCCTTCCACTGCCGACATGTGCTTGGTAGTGTGTCTGCATATGTGCACCACCTGTCCCTCCAGCTCGCTTGAGACCCTGTGCGCAATGTATTGAGGTTGACACTGTTTTGCTGGTTATTCAGGTGGCAGGTTACACGTCTGCCTTACTTCATCCACTCATGCGAGTCCTTGACGGGTGAGAAGTCATCTGCATCACCCTCAGATACCAATAATGAGCCAGTTAGCATAGTCTGATGGCAGAGGTCTACTATGTGGCAGGAGTATTGAAGAACTGCGCCGAGACGCAGTGGAGGCCATCTGCGCTCTCGCAGTGACATCTGGTGCAGATTTCATAGTGTTCCTGCCAGCACTTCGCAAGCTCCTGCGGAAGCATCACATTCAGGTACAGGAGGCTTGCGTCAAGCACTTACACTGCCTGCCCTTGTATAATCTGCCTGTCTGAGTGACGTTGGTATGACGTCGTATTCTCAATTGCAGCACCTGCGGTTTGAGAGCATTGCGGGAGTACTGCAGAGGAGGGAGTCCCATATGCCGAGCGATGCCATCGCCGTCCAGCCCTCTCTGAAGCAAGATCTAGGGGCACACAGCCTAGGGCCTTTCCACTACAGTGGGTCCACGGTCTTTGACCCAGATCCTGGTGACCAACTTGATGGCGAAGGACCAGACGTTGCTGCTGCTGCTCGCAACCTGAAGGTCCGTGCCTCTGGAATTCCCTGCAGCTAATTGCTAGAAACAGGCCGCTGGTAGAGACTTGAGCAACTGTTGCTTGTTTTCCAT
The DNA here is from genome assembly GCA_009602725.1 of Spirogloea muscicola. Lineage (NCBI taxonomy): Eukaryota > Viridiplantae > Streptophyta > Zygnematophyceae > Spirogloeales > Spirogloeaceae > Spirogloea > Spirogloea muscicola. The sequence continues at coordinate 362,721 of WELB01000003.1, read as the reverse complement.
GGAAGGGGCTGAGGCAGCAAGTCTTTCCAGGTGAACGAGGGGCACCTGCGTAAAGCATGGGAGTCGTCTCAAAGAAGCACCAAAGAGGACTGGGCAGAGTGGATGCGCCACTTCAGTGTGGAGCTTCTCAAGGAGTCACCTTCCCCAGCTCTGCGCACTTGTGCTGGCCTTGCACAGCTGCAAGTACAAATCGTCTCGCATCTCCCCTCGAGATTTGCAAGAAAGGCACATCATCACTTTGCCAAGCATCTAATGCATTTGGTTTATCTTGTGAGCATTACAAAATCTGTATTTGTGTGCTGATAGTTTGCACATCTGTATTTGTGTGCTGATGCCACCCCCATTTGACTGATCAGCCTCATGTTGCGCGGGAGCTATTTGCCGCCGGGTTTGTAAGCTGCTGGACAGAGCTTAACGAGGGCTACCAAGACCAGCTTGTGCGTTCTTTGGAAGCTGCATTTGCCTCGCCAAACATTCCCCCTGAGATCCTGGCGACCCTTCTCAATCTTGCTGAGTTCATGGAGCACGATGAGAAGCCCTTGCGGGTGGACATACGGACACTTGGGGCCCTTGCTGAGAAGGTGGGCTAGCAAAAATTGGTAGACCACAAGGACTTCTATATGGTCTCTGCATCGTGGTTGTTTTGACTGGCTGCTGACAAGACAGAGGTGCACAATACACTCTCCTGCTTTGCCTTCATCCAGTGTCATGCATTTGCAAAAGCCCTGCATTACAAGGAGATGGAGTTTGAGGAGAGCCCCACAACAACCGTGGAGGCGCTCATTCATATCAACAACCAGCTCCATCAACACGAGGTTCTCAGCCCTTGCCTTGGCAACTTGGTCCAGCCTCTCCTGAGGCTATTCCCATGATGCACCTCTTCTGCTTCTCGTTGCCCTGAGTAAATTCTTGTTGATTGCAGCAACACTTGCAAGTATCTAACACCTATGTGAGGTGGACACAAACAGGCAGCAGTGGGAATATTGGTTTATGCGCAACAGAATCTGGCCGTGGTATTGAAGGAATCCTGGTAATTTGATGTCAAACCCCACACTCAATGTATGTGTGCCTTGATTCAGTAGCGCATCCCTCTTTGTATGACAGCAGCCAGACTGAGACTGAACTGCCCGGTTGACTTGCGACTTTGGACTTCAGGTATGAGAAATTGCAGCGATGGGATGAGGCATTGGCCGCTTACGCAAGGAAAGCGGCCTCTGCTACCAGTCCGCATGCAGTGCTTGAGGCAACTCTTGGTGAGTGCAGTGCCTCCTTTGCCACCTCCTACTCCATCCATATGAGCTCTGCAGTCATGTATTGCGATCTGAATACTTTGTGTCTGCAGGTCGTATGCGCTGTTTGGCGGCACTTGCCCGGAGAGAGGAGCTCAGTGTGTTATGCCGTGAGTCTTGGGCCCCTGCAGAATCTGCTGCCCGCCTTGAGATGGCCCCAATGGTGCGTAACAAGACCCTTAGCACCGCCTTGGCCAAGTGTGAAGCCTGGTAGAACTGTATCAGGGCTGATATTCTGTCATCTCTGGCTTGCTGCTGCTACAGGCTGCTAGTGCTGCCTGGAACATGGGTGAGTGGGATGAGATGGCCGAGTACGTGGCGGTGCTTGATGATGGCAGCAGCGAACTCACAACACTGGCTGGCCGCATGAATTTGCACACGACCTCCGGGCATGCGGGTTCCAGTGGTGGCACTGGGGCCTCAGACGGTGCCTTCTTCCGTGCTGTGCTTTGCGTACGCCGCGCTCAGGTTTGTGTGCTTCCGCAAGTGCTACTCAAATGTGGTGCATATATCAGTGAGACGCTTGGCCATAAGAGCAATGCGTCAACAAGCTCAGCAAGCTTGTTGACGTTGTCGTCCTGGAGGCTATGCAGTATGCAGAGGGTCGCGAGTATGTGGAACAGGCACGGAAGCTGCTGGCAACCGAGCTTGCCGCTCTGGTCCGTCTCAGTGCAAATACTTGAGCTCCCTGCCCTACTTTGGCCTGATCATGCTTGCCCTTGCATGTACTTTGTCGCGTTATTGTATTTGGGGCTTCTCTGACGTGGTCTCTGTACTGCTATCAAGGAATATGGCCTGAGTGTCTCAATGGCAAACACTGCACTTGCAGGTCTTGGAAAGCTATGAGCGAGCATACAGCGACATGGTACGAGTCCAGCAGTTGGCTGAGCTGGAGGAGGTGCAGACCTTGCCGACATTCATTTCTTGTATCTGAAGTGTGCTGAGAGTAGGAAGTCAAGGCATTGTGACAATGCTTCAGCACATGACATCTATGCACCGAGTGCTCGCTAACTCCTTGTTGAGCTGTCTCAGTGCATTGTATGAGGAATACATGCATTGAAGAAAAGGCAAGATCAATATACGTATCTGAGAAATGATCAAACTCGCTGATGCAAATTATGCAGGTCATAGACTACTGCACGCTGCCCGTCGGTGATCCAGCAGCTGAAGACAGGGCGGCCCTCATCCGGCAGATGTGGCACGACCGCATCATGGGTAGCCAGCGCAACCTGGAGGTCTGGCAAGCTCTGCTTGCTGTGCGTTCTCTGGTGCTGCCAGCGCAGGAGGATGCAGCCACCTGGTTGAAGTTTGCTAGCTTATGCCGCAAGCATGGGCGAGTCCCGCAAGCTGAGGCCACCCTCCTCAAGCTCCTGCAGGTGGGTCTCTCAAAGAGAAACAGGTACTTTCGAGAGTGATCTGCACTTGTTGTTCTGTTGTTGCTGGCTTTGTGAATAAGACACAACATTTTTTGGCTAGCCTTTGTGATTGTTGGTCGAGTATCTTCTGGTTGACCTCTTGCAGCTACTTCTTCCATCTTATTACAGTACCTAGCATTAGCATCTCCTATATCAGACGACCCTTGTTTAGTGAATCAAATGATCAAGTAGAAGTTGTCTTGACTTGAAGTCGTTTTGCGTGACCAGTATGACCCCAATACAAGCGATAGGGAGCGAGAAGGGCCGCCGGCACCGCCGCAGGTCGAGCTGGCGTACCTAAAGCATGTCTGGTCGTTGGGCGGAGAGGCAAACCAGTGCCGCGCGTACGACAGCCTCACAGAGCTCGCAGCACGTCTAGACAAGGAAACAGGGGCATCGGCGTATCCCAACGGGCTCAGCACCTCGCCCAGCCTCTACTTGTCGCCGTCGGGCCAGTCGCCCTCACTGTCCACCTCTCTCCTCCCCTTGTCTGCGGCGGCCCGCACAGTGCCATTGCTGGCAAGGGTCCATCTGAAGTTAGGGCTTTGGCACTGGGCTCTGCACCCTGCGCTAGATGACGGCAACATCCGTGGTATGAACACTGCCATACTCTGCTATAGCATGTTGCGCATCTGATTACAATATCCAAGTTTCCAAAATGACTCAAGAGTAAAACTGCATTAGAATCTCACAAGGGTTCTCCTTCACAGTTGTGGATGGAGCAGACTCTAACATGCTGCTTGATTTTGCAGTGGTCGGTGCGTCTCTCAGAGCTGCCACAGAGGCCGCACGAGGCTGGGGCAAAGCATGGCACAAATGGGCTCTTTTCAACACGGCAGCTATGAGCCACTACATGTCCAGCTCTGACAGAGGAGCATCGAAAGCGGCTCTGCGCCACGTAGTCGCCGCCATCTCGGGCTACTTTCGATCAATTGCCCTCTCGGCAGCATCACCTACTTGCAGCGGCGACGACTGCCTCCAGGTTGACAGACCGCAAATATAGCTGCGTGCATGTCTTCTATTGCCTTGCTCTTGATCCCAAAGAGTGATGCCTGGGAGTTGATAGTCAAGACCAAAAAGGTGTATTATTGTCTGGTTGCAGGACATTTTGAGGTTGTTGACGCTGTGGTTCAACCACGGCGCCGCTCCGGAGGTACAGGCGGCCCTGCGGGACGGCTTTGGCCACGTTAGCGTCGACACGTGGCTCTTGGTCATCCCGCAGATGATTGCCCGCATCCACAGTCAAGTAGCTGGCGTGCGGAGCCTCATCCAGGGCCTCCTAGTGCAGATTGGCGCGCACCACCCTCAAGCGCTTATGTATCCGCTGCTCGTGGCCTGCAAGAGCATGAGCAATGCAAGACGCACGGCGGCGCAGTTCGTGGTGGACCAGGTTCGCCACCGCAGCGCGACGCTGGTGCAGCAGGCACAGCTGGTTTCGCACGAGCTCATCCGCGTTGCCATCCTGTGGCATGAGCTGTGGCATGAGACGCTTGAGGAGGCTTCGCGCCTCTTCTTCGGCGAGCGCAACGTGGAGGGCATGCTCCAGACACTCCAGCCTCTGCACGCAATGCTGGACCGCGCCCCAGAGACCCTCAAAGAGATTGCATTTGTCCAGGTCGAGCATCTGACCAAGCTTGATCTACAAAATAAATACTGCTTCTTGACAGACACAGATGCCTTCGTCTGAACAGGGCAGCCAGCTGAGCTCAACATTGTCGTGCAGGCTTATGGACATGAGCTGCAGGAGGCCAACGATTGCTGCCTCAACTATCGTCGCACGGGCAGGGAGGCAGATCTGACTCAGGTTACCACACTCCCCTTCATCCCAAGCAGCTGAATGTATGGACTGTTTGCTTCTATCGAATGATTGATCGTTACATGCTGTACTATGTGCTTATGTTGCAGGCTTGGGATTTATACTATCATGTCTTCAAGCGCATCAACAAGCAGCTCCCAAGTCTCACAACGCTGGACCTTGAGGTCTGATCACATCTTTGGACCCTGGGCATGGCACTTGCATTGCGCCACAGGTTGACACACTTCTCGTAGAGTACTTCCTTATCCTCGTCTTACACTTTCGTGCAGTATTGAAGCTAATGTTATGCTGACCTCAATCCATCCTTCACAATTGCAGTACGTCTCGCCAGCTCTTGTGAATGCACGCAACTTGGAGTTAGCTGTTCCTGGCACTTATCGGGCAGGTGAGGCCAGCAGGGCTTGGCAGGAAATTTGCTTCAGTAGAAGGTTTCTTCTCCAATGGCCCAACGTATAGGCAGTCTCAGTGCACAACGTTTTCTGACTAGCTTTTGGTGGTCTGCTCCTACAGGTGCACCAGTAATTACTATTGCTGGCTTTGCACCACAATTGATAGTCATGACCTCGAAGCAGCGCCCCCGCAAGTGCACTATTTATGGCTCAGATGGCTTAGAGTATATGTTCCTGCTGAAGGGTCACGAGGATTTGCGGCAGGACGAGCGTGTCATGCAGGTTGAACGTGCTTTGCAAGGGCTGCTTTGGTCCCACGCTTTGTGATGAAATATTGTACAGGTTGATGCTTGCATGCTGTCTTGCACTTTGAGCGAGCATGTGACAGGAAACTTATGATTTTTCCTGTCCACTTGGGGTGACACTTGTCTACAGCTATTTGGGCTTGTCAATACACTCTTGGCAAATGCCAGGCACACGGCAGAGAAGGATCTCAGCATCCAGCGCTATGCAGTCATCCCACTCTCTCCAAACAGCGGCCTTATTGGCTGGGTGCCTAACTGCGACACACTCCATCAGCTGATTCGAGACTACCGGGAAGCTCGCAAGGCAATGCTCTCTTCAGCACATCTCTGACAGGCTTCCTGAGACAGCAGCACCGCATGAGGAGGGTCAGAATGTTGAGGGGCTTGCTTTTTCATGTCCTGCAGATTCAGGTCAATGTGGAGCATCGCGTGATGCTCAATTTCGCTCCAGACTATGAGCACCTTACACTCATGGCCAAGGTGGAAGTCTTTGAACATGCGCTGGAAAATGCAGCTGGCAACGATCTTGCCAAGGTGCTCATGGGCCCTCAAAATGTGGCTGTGGCGTTCGCCAAATTGGCAATGGTGTTCGCAGCATGTTGTTGTTGGCACTTGCCGCGTTCAGTGGCGTAACTTAAATGAGTAAATAAATAACTTCAATTCAGCATTGCACTTGTCCTTGACCAGGTCCTATGGCTGAAGAGCCGTAGCTCGGAAGTGTGGCTTGACCGACGAACTAGCTACACGCGCAGTCTGGCGGTTATGAGCATGGTTAGTGCTTTGCTCACTAAGCTGATCTTTCACATGTATTTTGAAGCGCACAATTGCTTACAGACAGCTAATATCATTATACCTCTTTTCTACCTCTGGTAGGTGGGCTATCTCCTTGGACTGGGCGATCGTCATCCAAGCAATCTCATGCTTGACAGACATAGGTAACCAACTATGTCTGTTGCAAGCTGAAATTGGAGCAGGTGGTCTGCTGTTCCGAGTGCTCGAGATGGGAGCTTACTTTGTACTATCAAGCGCTCACACATGACCATGTGCCATTCTGCAGTGGCAAGGTCATCCACATCGACTTTGGGGACTGCTTTGAAGCTTCGATGAATCGGGAGAAGTTCCCGGAGAAGGTCAGCACTCGGAGTGTATGCTGATGACCCGATCTTTTTTATGACAGCCATCCAAGCAGCAGAGTGTATGTAGGAAGACATTGTCTAGGTGCGTGCAAGTCGCCTAGCAGCTAACTTGCGAAGAAGGACCAACATAAGAATAGTGAGTACTGCACCATCTTTGCAAGCACTGCATTAGATTCAGGTCAGGCAGTACTGCTCAGAGTGCATATGTGCATGCAGGTGCCATTCCGGCTGACCAGGATGCTGGTGAAAGCGATGGAGGTGAGCGGTATTGAGGGAACCTTCCGGTTTACATGTGAGGACGTGATGCAGGTCCTGAGGACCAACAAGGACAGCGTCATGGCCATGATGGAGGTGCGAAGCAATCTCTGTTTCTAGCGGGCCTGGTTTGAGATGTTCATGCTGAGCATCGCCTGTGGTTGTCGTAAAAGATGTTTGCCACTTGGTGAGAGGTAGCCCTGACGAGGAAGTGAGCCCATGATGCAGGCCTTCGTCCACGACCCGCTCATTAACTGGCGCTTATTCAACATCAACGACACTCCACATGCGACTGCTGGCGGAGCCGGAGGAGGGGGCATCCGGCCCGCAAGCAACGACGAGTACAGCAACTTGCCATCCCCGCCACAGCGAGGCGTGCGAGAGCGTGAGCTTCTGCAGGTCCGCACTTGGTGCCACCTTCGGTCCTTCGGATGTTCATTTTTAGCTTAGAATGCTAGCGCTGTCGAGTCTCGCACGCGCGGTATTTCCTAGGCATCCTCCTCATGCTTCAAAAGCTATGACGTGAAGCCTTCCCTCACGTGCCGTGTGTGCTGTGGCCTGCGTCGAACCAGGCGGTGGGGCAGCTGGGCGACGCCAACGAGGTGCTGAACGAGCGCGCGGTGGCGGTGATGACGCGCATGAGCAACAAGCTCACGGGGCGCGACTTTGTGCCGCTGGGCCTGCAGCCGTCGTCCCAGGCGGGTGGCAGCGCCGGCCAGGCGCCGACCGTGGGGCCGGCGAGCCTGGGGTCCGGCCCGCCGGGGCCCGCGGTGAAGCGGACGAGCAGCATGGAGCAGGGGTCCGGCGGCGGCGGCGGCGGCGCCAGCGGTGCGGCGGGGCGGGAGGGCGAGGCGGGGCTGGGCGTGCCGACGCAGGTGCAGAAGCTGGTGGCGCAGGCGACGAGCCACGAGAACCTGTGCCAGAGCTACATCGGGTACGCGCGCGGCCCGCGGCGGCGGCGACGTCGGGCGGCGGCGGCGGCAATGGCGGCGGCGGGGGGACTGACGCGGCGGCGGCGGCGCGGGTGGCAGGTGGTGCCCGTTCTGGTGAGCGGCGAGGAAGGCCCGGGCGGGGGTTGGGC
>WELB01000003.1:341831-354998 GCA_009602725.1 Spirogloea muscicola | reverse complement strand
GCCGCGGCCCATGGCCGGCCCCCGGCGGCTGCCGGCCGCAGCCGCCGCCGCTGCCACCGCGCTGTGGCTCGTCCTCCTGGAGCTGCTGGCCGGCCCCGCCGTCGCCGCTCAGCACAAGTACTCGGGCCGCTTCAAGGACAACGTGATCTGCGCACCCTCCTCCTTTCTCTTGCTTCTCTTAGTGCTCGCCTGGCGCCTCCGCCGAGCCGCCGCCGCGCTCTGCGAGCGGGCCGCTCATTGCTGCTTGTGGATCCTGTCGCTTGCAGCCCCGATATCACCAGCCGTACTACCACTATGACGGCGGCCACGAGGGCCTATACGCGTCCCGCAGTGGCCCCATCCAGAGCAGCTTCTCCAGCACGCGCCCGCAAGTTGCCGACGGTATCTCCTACATCAGGTCAAACTCAAGGCCATCTGTAGGGCTCCCCAAGCCCCGTGCTGTGTGATCATGCGGCGACCAACTTGACCAGCCTCGTTCAGCAGCTAATCCTTCTGGCGTGAGCATTGCATGAGTCTTCCTCCAACTCGCCTGACCTTGTGGCCAGCTATGTTTGCAGTGACCTTGTGGCCAGCTATGTCTGCAGTGCCTGCATGTGTGCCACAGTTCTTGAGTTCGGCGCGCTTGCCAATGCAACCCCATTGGATGATGGGCTCATTTACCATGGCAGATACTGAGCCGTCTTTTCAGCAACGAGATGCGAGCGCTGGAGCCAGGGAAAGTTCTCGTCAAGCTGATGCGGAGCCTTGGCTGCCCTGTATGGTCTGCAGGTTACAGCATCTGGCTTTCCACAGGACCAATGCAACGGCAAACAAGTACAAGCATTCAGATCATCACACTGGACTAGTGCAAGCTGTTCTCTTTGAGGTCCATGACTTTGGCAGGAAAGTTTTCTACTCAACCAGACTTCAAACGTTCTTGTGCTGTACCGAGGCCCTGAAGAGTCGCAATCAGTGCCAGGAGCTGAACGAAGTGATTGTGAACAAGTCGGTGGACGATGAGGTACGGGGCGCAGTCAGCTGCCGAATAATCTCTTGCGACATTCTCAAAGTATGACAGATTCTCAAGAACCTCGTGACAGCATTGTCCCGCCTGCCATAGTTGATATGCAACAATTTCCTCTGCAAATTGCTCTGCAGTGGCCGCATGTGGAGTCATACTACTTCCAAGGCACAGAGCTGGATTTGAAAGTTGATGATACGACATTCCAGATCAACAAGACCGGCATGTATTTCCTCTGGTTCGTAACCTGCGACAGAAACTTGTACGAAGACTTGACAATATCAGGACTGAGTACCTGGAAGAATCCTGGGGGTTTCCTTCCTGGCATGAAGGTTCCCCTGCTCTCCTTCTATGCTCTCATGTCCTTGGTAAGCCCATGCTACACAGCTTGACTGTCTGAGGCCTCCTCATGCCTGCTTGCTCCAGCAAGATAAGAAATAAGAGTGTATTGTAGCTGTTGAGTGACAGTCGAGGGCTTTCTAACGCATGCGGCATATTCTTCTAGAAATGTACAATGAAGACCTTTCATCTGGCACTGAAATGTCTTCAAGGGGTTCCCTTGCCGGTTGCTGTGCAGGCTTACTTACTTCTTGGTGTACTTTGGCTGCTCCAATATGCCCGATACTGGAAGGACATCCTTCAGCTGCAAAACTGCATATCAGCAGTATTGGCTCTAGGAATGATGGAGATGACGATGTGGTACTTTGACTATGAGAATTTTAACCAAACGGGAAAGAGGCCTATTGGTATCACAATTTGGGCTGTGACACTGGGAGCAATTCGGAAAACTGTGTCTCATATGCTCGTCCTTGTTGTCTCAATGGGGTTTGGAGTAGTCCGCCCTACACTTGGTGGATTGTCTCTGCAGGTCTGCTGCTATGCCAGCCACTTTGACCTCTTTGAGAGTGATTTATAGCATAGCAATGAGAAGGGGCTGCTACGTGATGCCAGCAGCTATTGCACATGCAATAACAGCCCTGTGTTTCCTCAATTTGAGACTCGGTTTGAGATTGAAGCGGCGCTTATTGGTGTTGTGGGGAATGCGACAATTGATTTGACACTGGGGCTTGGACTTTTAGACAGAACGGACTTTCTCTCCCTCCTCCTTGATCAATCATACCGTTCAGTTGCCTCATTTAGTAAGGATGAATGCTCTTGAGAAGATGGAAATATTATGCACGGATCACTGATCAGCATCTGACTTCTCTGCATGGCAGGTGATATTATTTGGAGCAACATACTTTGTAGCAACAGAGGTTCTGGAAGTCTGGGAGCACGTTGGCACCATCTCTGACCTTTACAAACTGGAGAAAGCTTTTCTAGTCCTGCCAGAGTCTGTGCTGGAGGCAATCTTCATATTGTGGATCTTTACCTCGCTGTCCAAGACTCTTGCGCAACTCCAAGTACGTATATGCTTGCTTTCACCAACAGCGGACTAGGCAGCCTTGTAGGCTAGCTTCGCACACCACACATTGGGAAGAAGAGAAAGTAAAGGCAGCATGTTCAGTGCACTTTGTGCCTGAAGCTATTTCTTGGCAGATGACCCCCTTTTACTTTCTTTTCCAGGCACGGCGACAGGTGGCAAAGCTTGACTTGTATAGGAGATTTACCAACGCCCTTGCCATAGGTGTGCTTGTGGCTGTTGCCTGGATTGGATATGAGGTAAGCAAATAGTGTTGCCACTGTCTGCATGTATGTTGTAGCTTGCTTCTTCAGGTGCTAATGTCTTCAACGGGTTTCCGTTGTCCTCTGGTTGCCTGCTAAGATGAAGTGGACAGCACTTAGTCCTGATTGCATCACTTTGTTCCTGCATCTACTTGCAGATCTACACAAGCAGGTTCGACCTAGGCGCCTGGGAAAGACTTGAGATCATCACCCACTTTTGGGACGTGCTCTCGTTCCTCCTCCTCGTCACGATCTGCGTGCTCTGGGCACCAAGTCAGAATTCCACAAGGTGGGGGCGCAACTTGTGCAAGTGCTGATTATAGGTTCTTGGCGCTCTTGGTGCCTTGCTATGCTTAAGTGGCAAAGGGCGTGGCTGGACTGTCTTAGTCCGCCATTGGTCCGCCATGACGTGAGTATGACAGTGAGTGTAGGTGGCAAAGAGGTGGCGATGTTGTTTGACCTGTTCCCTCTCTTCAAGGCCTCAGCATCTCCAGGTTGCCCGCCTGATCATGTGATAGCATGCATTGCATTGGCATGCATCCAGGTATGCGTACTCCGAGGATGTGCCTGATGATGGTGCTGATGAGGAGGCAGTGGCGCTGACAACATCGGCGGGTGGTGGTGGGGGGAAGACGTTTGAGGGTGACGAGAAACCTACAAAGGAGCAGCGAGGGGCTGCTGTCAACACGGACGTGTTTAGCTTAGACGACGATGCTGCTATCGAGGAGGGCAAATTGGATTGACGCCGCGGCGGCCTGTGCAGCAGGCAGCCAGGCGTGCCGGAGGGGATTGCCTGCCATCTCAGCAGCCGCATCTTTTAATAGCCAGGCTTGCAAAAGGGAGGGGTGAGGGCATGCCGTGGACGGGCGCAAGGCAGGGGAGGTGCGGGGCGCTGGCGGAGTGACTACGGAAATGGGTGGCCAGCCCGCGGAGAGCAGGCGTCCTGAAGTAGTTACGTGGTTTGCGCTCGCCGGCCCCCCTGCACCTACGCCAGTCCTGTCCGGGCAGGCCTCTCACGGCAGCACTTCCAGAGCGCTGCACCGCAACCGCGGGAGGGAATGGAGTGTGTGTTGGTGACGGAGGAGGGCCTGAGTGGCCAAGCACGATGGCAAGTGCATCGACAGACGTCCATGAGGGGGAGGGCGTGGCCGGGACTGGGGAGCGGGAGACCAGTTGGGGTGGCCAGTAGGGGCGAAGGAGCGCCTCCCAGCTCCGCCCGGCCATGGCCGCCCTACCCGCGCTGCGCGNGTGCCCCGCCGCGGCGCCGCCGGCGGCAGCGCGCCGCGCGTGGCGGACCGCGTCGTCAACCTGGTGGCCATCGACCCCGACGGCGACCGCCACGCCGTCAAGGGCCTCGCCGGCCAGTCGCTCCTCCAGGTCCTCGCCACCGCTGCATCCGCTGCCACCGTAACAGCTCCAGTCGCTCCTCCGTCTCCGCGCGCCGCGGGCCGCGCGCAGCTCCAGAGCTCGCCATGGCAGCGGCAGCTCCACGTTAGAGGCAGCACTATCTCACCACTATCTCGGGGGGCTCCTCGCGCAGTCGCTGATCCGGTGCAAGGTGCGGGGCACGGAGGACCACGAGCTCGAGGAGATCGGGTCGTGCAACGGGACGTGCGAGGTGACGATCGCCAACGAGTGGCTGCAGCAGCTGCCGCCCAAGACGTCGGCGGAGCACGAGCGCCTGGTGGCGGTGTCGGCGACCGGCGCCGTCAACTCCCACTCCCGCCTCGGCTGCCAGATCCGCCTCACGCCCGGGCTGGACGGCATGGTCGTCGCGCTCGTGGACCCCCGCCCCTACCACACCCTCTGACGGCGCACCTTGAGCCTTCGCCACTACCCTTCACCTTCTAGCAGCCAGGCAGAGGTGCTCAGCTGGCGACCTGGACTGACAAGCAGGTAAAGTCAGCACGGCCCATTTGAGCCCAAGCTTGGGCACCGCGGCTCGAGCAGAGCTGCAAAGCAGCGCACGCCTTGACTTTGGGCAAGAGCAGCTTTGGTAGGTGCTGTTCAGCACTTGGGCAATGTGGATCACGCCAAAGGTTTTGCATTCATCAATGCTGCGGCGGTGAGAATGTCCGAGCGTTCGGGCTGGCCTCGAAACCTGACAGGCAGCCAGCCTGTGCTGCCGAGCCGTGTGTTCCCCGCTGGATGTACACACCGAACCACCTGATGATTGATGGTAGGGACTGTCTGCCACAGCTAGCAGCAACTTTTAGAGCAGTGCAAGGAAAGCTCACAGGGGACAGGGGACTAATTGATCAGATTGCACCAATGTGCGCATTCCTTTGTGACCAATTTGGAGGCTGGGCAGGTATCTCGTGACTCGTATACAGTGACACAATTGGTTCTGCTATGTGGCTTCTCAGCAAAGGACAGGCATCTGCCATGCTGACCACCTAAGGCATCTACGACACACTGAAGAAGTGCTGCCAGCAGCCATGCCAGCCCAGCAGGTGCTCAGTTGGGGCACAATGCTCAAAGCTGAGCAGGGTCTGCATGCAAGCTGCAGCAAGACTGTCACGCGACAGGCACCAGCGGCTCTGCCAACTCAGGTGGGACCGTTGCGTCAAGTGGCAGCAGTCTCTCCAGAACATCAGTGTCGCGGACAATGATACGCTGGGGCAGGATGATAGCTGCCAAAGGTCTGTCACCATGACCTCCACACTCGTCGATGATCATTCGATTCTTGCTCGGGAACTCCAGCACACCATGATGACCACTGATTAGCAGCACCTCGTCTCCGAGCTCCTACACAGGGAGAGTAATGGTCAAAGTTGGAGCAAGAGACTCGGCTGAAGGTAGCCAGTCCATACTTTCCGCTGGACAAAATGTAGCCAGTACTAGTATCAGTGGGGCTTAACATGCAGTCGACAAGGCATAGCCACAAAGAACCATAGAGGCACAAGGCAGGACTCTCTTGGTCAAGGTCAATGAGAGGCAAGGCTTGAGCTAAACCAGCAGGTCCCTCTGGCAATCGAAGAGTGGCCTGCATTCTAAAGGAAGCCCTGGATCTCTCCAAGATTCATGTGGCTGCCGCAGGCACTCCCTCACCGGAGGTGTCTCCCAGACATTGCTTCGGCCACTGAGCTGCTCGATGCGAGGCTGCCGCATGTCGCGCGCACGTAGCATGTTCAGCTGCTCCTCCACCGGCTCAGTGCTGAGCAGGCCTGCGTGCACTGCAATCAGGCGCTTGTAGCTGGTCTCAGGATCCCCGGTGTCCACCCCCTCCTGCACCAGCAGGGCGGTCGCCTCGCAAGTGCGTCAAAGGAGGGCGTCAAAGGAGGGGGATGTAGCAGAGTCGGTCCGAAACCTGCTGTGACGCGCATGGGCGCCTCTGGAGAGGCTTCATTAGATAGGTGGCCACAAGCTCACTTGGATGGCCCAAGCCGTCGACAAGACACAGTCGAGGACAAGAAGGCAGCATGAAGGACATGGGGTGGAGGGGCACATTCTCCTGCACGTATCATCCAGGCCAGCATCTCCCGTACCTGCTCGTGGACCCACACGAGGTTCCGCAGAAACTCCTTGTGGCTCTCTGGGACGGCGGCCAGCAATGCTGTGGAGGCGCAAGTGAGCCACACGCAGATGAGCACGGACGCTGCGCGAGGAACCTGCAGAGCTGACGCTCTGGAAGTTCTGCCACCCGGCAAGTCGACATTCGGCACATGCGGCCGGCAGGCCCGTGACACTAGCAGCGCCAGCGGCCAGGCCAGGTCTGCTGCGAGCCTGGGTCAAGGTCGCGGGCGGAGGTGCTCGCACCTGCACGGTCGCCGTAAGGGCAGCCGTACGAGGCGAAGGTGGAGGCGGCGTCGTATGTGCTGCCGAGGTAGAGGCCGCCCTTGGGGTTGTGCTTGTCCACCATGGTGCCCGCCCACCTGCCGGGAGCAGCCCACCACGGCATCGCTCCAGCACGTCCTCCCAAGCTCGCTGCGCAGCGGCGGCGACGGCAGCGGCGTCCGTGGCGGCGCACCTGCGGCCCTGAACGTGGACGTCGTCGACGGCTGGGCCGTCCCACCAGCCCTCGCGGGCCTGCTTGTCGGCCAGCGGCGGCCAGGTGGCGGGCATGGCGAAGCCTGGCGGCGGCGGCGGGAGCGCGCCCAGGAAGGCGGCGAAGGCGAAGTCGTGGTTGCCGGCGAGGAAGGTGTGGGCCTGGCGCGGCATGGCGGTGGGCAGGGCGGCGAGCCAGTCCAGGAGCGCGCGCGTGTCGGGGCCGCGGTCGTTGTAGTCGCCCAGGAACACCACGGCCGCGATCGCGAACGCGGCGGTGCCAGCGGCGGCCTCCAGCGCCGCCCACAGCCGCGCCGCCTTGCCCGCCTGCCCGTGCAGGTCGCCCACGCANGGCGCGGCCATGGCCGCCGCGGCGCCCGGCGCCGGGGGCGGCGCGGGGGAGACCGCGGTGCCAATGGGGGACCAAGGGGCGGCCGAGGAGCCAGCCGAGCCCAAAGGCAGGGGGAGAGTGGGGTGTATATCAGTACCACGGGGAGGCAAAGGCGAGGAGGTGATGAGCCGCAAGTGGGAGCGAAGGGGAAGCCAAGGCCAGCCGATGCACAGCTCTTGCGGTGGGCAAAGAAGCTACAATCTCCTGGACTCCACCCACCGAAGCCCCGCGCTGGGAAGGGCTAAGGGCCAATTCACCCTTGTCGGTTGGTCGCAATATGGCCTAATCTTGGCTTCGCATTAGCAGGCTCTTGATCCCGGGCGTCCATACACGCGCGACACGTACCCCTCCGCCGCGACCGACCGACCGACCGAGTGTGATTTGGCCCTAAGTAGGGAAGCTACTGGGTTTCGGTTTAGGGTGCAGCGAACCCTAAACCGGAGTGGTGGGCAGGCAGCCCGGGCGACGCCGCCGCCGCCGGGCGTTCGCCTCCACGAGGGCCTCGTCGCGGCCAGGCGCTTTGCGCCATAACCATCCTGCCTGACGGACTGCGGCTGGAGTGGACCAGCACTTGCCTCGGCGGGGGCCCCTGGCCCTTCATCGTGGGCAGCCTCTTGCACTACATGGACAAGGGCGACGGCTGTCGCACAGACCGCCGCGGTGAGCCCTGGGGTGCGCACCTCACCTTCGCTGCTCCTCCAGACGTAAGGGCCTCTGGTGACTACCCCGTGCCTGTGTGTGAGGAAGGGCTTCTCGCCGCCTCCTCCTATGCCAGGGAAAGGGCCAGAGCCGCTGTTGCTTCCGGCGCGCCTGACTTGATGGCGCCAAGGCCGACGCAGTGAAGGAGAGCCAGGGAGCCTGGCTGAGAAACGTCGACGAGCTGTGCGCCGCCGCTCACTTGGCGACAGAGGCTTGCAGTGTGGACCACCAGTGGACCCTGGCTCTGCTTGAGGACATGGTGAGCCTGCCCCGGAGTGCAAGCAAGCCACCAGTTGCAGTTTGGGGTGACTGATGTCAATGCCTCCCCAGAGCTGCCCCCGTGGGCGCTCAGAGGTCCTGCTCCTAAAATGGTGTGTGGGCTTTGACAGGCGTCCAAAGCACAGACATTGCTGTTGCTCCGAGCGGATGCTCGGAAACTGAGAGTTTTTCCATCGATTCAAGATGGACATGGCCAGGTGAGATGACTCTTTGCCCACACATCCCCTTGCGAAGCTCAGAGCCTTCGCTCCACTTGCTAGCATGTTATTAGGACCTAAAGTTGAATACTAATATGGGTAGAGCACAGTACAGTTTCAGTTGTCAGCTGTGTTCAGAGGGGATTGGGACAAGTATACGGCAAATTCAACCTGAGGGCTACTGACTTGCTAGCCTCTGTTGATATCGTGTGTGCAGGAGAACGAGCAAGACGAGCTGCAGGACGCTCTCTTGTGGTCAGAGCTTATGCTCGTTGGCAGCCGTGCTGCCCATCGGGAGGCCATGCAAAGTGCCTGACTTTGCGCGATGACAGCTTCAGGTGCTGCAATGAAGTGCTAGCAAGCTGGAGATTAAGAGCGAGGAGACATTACAAGTGCACCTAGTCCGTATGCTGGGATCCTGGTTGCGAGCTGTAATTATTTGTGCAATCGCTTCCTGCCAACAGACATCGATTATGGGAGTGTAATTTGGCCTGCACGTGGCGACCATCCACTTGAAGCGGCCCGTGGTGCTTGGCTTGGGCAAATAAGAGCTGTACACTGTACTCAGCCAAGTGTTTAGTACGAAACTATGGGTGTACCTACTTAGCAATACTCAAACATGTAATATACTCAATGGGAAATGCGCGACGTAGCAGAGGCGTGCTAGCACGACATTCACCCGATTAGCCCCTTGCTAAATGGGGGCTCGTTCCACTCACCTCTATGTACAAAGCGAGCACCTTCCTCTACTTAGATCTACTTGAACCAGGCTGTACACTCAACCTGTTGCTTCTAACAACACAGCACAGTCATTCAGGCGTTGGAAGTGGTATGTCATTGCTGTCACGTAGGTATGTGCTCAGCTCCATGGGCACACTCACGCGATCCAGCCAGTCGTGTAGCTCTTGGCCGTCCAATTTCTCTTCCTCTGAACAATTGCCAGATTGCTGCGGGTCAGGAGAAATGCTTTCGAGAAGAGCATTCTCATGGTAGCTGTCTTACTCTGCCTAGAGATGAGGACAACTTGCACCCACAAGCGGCAGCCTTCATCAACATCTCGAGCGACTGCAGGCACTGTATTCCCCTATCAGAGGCCTGCATCTTCGGCCCCACCTTCTAGCTGCCGTCCCAGGCCCTCCAGCACAGTGAGGTTGCTCCTTAGGACAACCTTTGCACAAGCCAGGGCAGCATGAAGCATTGAGCCGACCTCCCTATGAACCAGCTCCGTGGTCTGTCCCTGCATGCCCTCACTTGAACAAGAGTCACTTTTTGACCTCAGTGACAAACGGATCAGCTAAGCATTGTCCAGCCCTCAGAAGCCAAGGCTGAAATGTCAGTATGCAGTATGTGTGGAGTTCTAGAGTTTGATGAGCAGCATGCCTGGTCCTTGCCCCAAGGGACTGCAGCTCCTCCACTCTCGTCTAGGCCTCCGCCTGAAAGAATAGGTAATGAGAGTGGGCCCAGTGCAGCACTGAGCCCGTACTCTGCAACCACCTTGTATGCCACGTCCGTCGCCCTCCTGATATCATCGGCAGCACCAGTCGAGATCCTGCCTGCAAAGGAAATCTCTTCTGCCGCTCTGCCGCCAAGCAGAGTCACCAAGCGGCCCTTCAGCTCGTCCAAGAAGAGCAGATATCGCTCTTCGCTTGGAGGAGGGATGTAGGTGAAACCCAGAGCTCCACCGCTTCGTGGGACAATGCTCAACTTCTGCATAGCAGTCCCGTTGCATCAAAAAAGGTGAAGACTAGTGATCAGCTCGTCGCATTGCAAAATTCTTTGGCGTACACATGCAGGCTAGGGCTGAGGACCACCAGACGCAAGTTTCTTGCTCTGGCTTTGCCTTTGGCCAAACCCCAACTCTTCACAGGAATTTGTTTATCTCAACTGTCAAGTAGCAGTCAAGCAAGGCAGCCTGCCAGGGGCACACCACTACGGTGCACAGGCCAAGCACCTCAACACGAGACTGCCCAGGTAGAATGCGAGCCACGGCCGTCCCGACAACTGCGTGACCAACTTCATGGCGTGCTACCACTCCCTTCTCGCTCTGGCCCATGCCTGATCTCTTCTTCTCAATGCCCTGCTTGGAGAGGAATGATGCCTCTGTCAGTCAGCGATTGTACTACACATGGCCCTGAAGAAATCTACTTAGTGGACAACACATGCAGATAGAATGTTGCCCTTTGTCGAAAAATACGATGCTGAGAAGATGACTCAAGTACGTGCCAAAAAGCATGCTGGTACTTACAGCAACAGCACGCTCCACGGCCTGGTCAAATTCTGACTTTCCAACTACACTCTTAGTGGCTCGGCCAGCTAGCAAAGCTGCCTCGTTCACGAGGTTTGCCAAATCCGCCCTGTCATTTTACGGCAGCAATGTGAGCCCTGATGAAAACAAATTAGCATCTCAAGCAGCTAAAGCTAAAGATTTCACTGTCTATCAATGCAGGAGTGGGAGGACAGATGGGTCAGCCCTATGTCATTCTGCACATGAATAAATGAAGTGCACAGAAATTAAGGGCCTGTGATATGAATCACACCCTGTGAAGCCTGAGGTAGCCTGAGCTACCAGACTGACATCAACGTCAGGTCCGAGCGGGAGCTTCTTATTTTGGAGGTGAACTGTGAGAATATGCTCCCGCCCTTTGCGGTCCGGCACCTCCACCTGTTTGACCATAATCAGTGTTTGCTTCTTCCATTGCTTCTATTGCATCAAAGCGCTGCCCTTATTGTCCACACTGCCCCTCTACTCTACAAGCACGTGGCTAATGTGCCAACCCGAAAGGGGCACACCAAATTGCACCAAGATATCGCAGTCAAGAGGCTGGGCACAGGGCTTACCGAGACTATGCGATCAAATCGGCCTGCACGACGAAGTGCAGGGTCCAAAACATCAGCCCTGTTGGTGGCCGCCAGAACTATGACTTTGGAGCTTGTTTCAAACCCGTCAAGCTCCTGCAATACCGGCATCTTGAATCAGCACAACCTCCAGAACAAAGAGGTCTTGAGGCTGAATCTCCTACTATTCAGAGGGTCCTATCTTAGAAGCTATGGCCAACGGCACATCCTCAAGTGCGACTTGCCGTCAAGAGCTGGTTCAATGTCTGCTCGCGCTCATCATTGCCCACACTGCGTAGTCTCCCGTCCCTCGCCTTTGCAACAGCATCAATCTGGAAACATTGAGCCCTCCAGATGTTGGCAGATGTGCATCCAAAGGTGGGAGTGCAGAATGGCATAACGAACAAGGCTGTCATGCAGGCAGACGGCGGCAGTGCGCAGAGCAGTCAGCCACCTTCATGAAGAAATGCCTTCTATTGCTGAAGCTCCTCTCAATCACTTATGTGTTATTTCCATAACAACCATGGCACAACTATTGTTGAGCGCAACTAGCCGTTGTACCTCGTCAATGAAGACAATAGCAGGGGCATCCTTCTTGGCTCTAGCAAAAAGATCCCGGACTCGGGAAGCGCCCATGCCAACATACAGCTCCACGAACTCGCTGGCAGCGACACTGATGAACGGAACCTCTGCTTCTCCGGCTACTGCCTTGGCCAGCATGGTCTTGCCTGTCCCAGGTGGCCCTACCTGCCTCGTACGAAGAGCTGAACACACTTAATGCAGTGCAAGGATTCTGAACGCCGTGGCTTATGAAGAGCCCTTCAAATATCTCTTGCACTTAGACATGCTCAGACACGGCCATGACGGGGGTGTATGAACGAATATGAAGACAAGAGGTGACGATACTTACCAATAGAATGCCCCTTGGAGGACGTGCCCCCAGCTTCAGATACCGATCAGGATCCCTCAGAAATGCCTGCCACATGAATCCATGTCGCCACTGTTGAGCCAGAGCCTGATTGGCTAGGAGCTGTAATGCCGGCATAATACGACCCTTGCATGCTCCTGAAGCATGACGCAAGAGAAAGGCACGCACCACGATCTCCTCAAGCTCCTCCTTGGCCTCATCAACACCCGCCACATCAGCGAACTTGACCATGGTGGAGCGATCCCGGCCTGACCCTGTCATCAAGCCCTTGCGTCCTCGCATTTGCCCAGTCCTCTGCAAGGGGCTACCACGACCAGCTCAGCGGCAGCCTCCAAGCTTAGCTGTTCAATGACAAGTACGACCATCTGCAATTGCATTTGCCCCTTTCTGCCTTGCAGGTCCTCCTTGCACAAAGTAAAAGGGGCAGGCTGCATGAGCTGATCTGAGCAGCTCGATTGGCAGACTAATAGCAGTGCACACCTGCCCTGGCTTCGAAGACAAACGTCCCAACACACCCACTGTAATCCCCAAGTACAGGAGCGTCAGCTGCATCAAGAAATATTGTGCGTGAGTAAGCAAGCCTGCAGAAGCACCATAAGCAGCAAAAGGTAAGCTGATGATTTCCTTGCTCTCACCGTGAAAGAATTGATGTACTTGAGGCGCCTGTCGGGCGCGCCGAATTCCACGTTGTTGTTCACCATCTGCTGGTACGGCGTGGCCAGGTCGGCGGGCCGTGTGGTGGTGAACACGAGGCGCTCCTCGCCCGCTGCAACGGCGGAGCTCGCTGCCGCCTGCTGGGGCAGCAGCTTGCGGGCGCCCGACGCGCGCTTGCGCAGCGTATACGTGAGGTGCAGGCCGTCAATCTCCACGCTCTGCACGTCATTCCTGTTGACGCGCTGCAGAAACTCGCTGAATGGCACCACGGCGGCGGTGGCCACCTCGGGCTTCTCCGAGGCCGGGCCCCGTGGCCGCAGCGTGTGCACGAAGACGGCCAGGACAGCCAGCTGCACGGCCATGGAACCGAGGTCCCGGGCTGAGAGACCCAGATTCAGGCCGAGGTTTGACAGCCACGACTGCCACGACGACGAACCCGGCCGCCGGCGCCGCCGCGGCGGCTGCTGCGGCGGAATTGGCGCGCCCGCCTGCACATTGGCCAGCGGCGCCGCCGGCTGCGGCGGCGGCTGGG
>WELB01000003.1:319850-340230 GCA_009602725.1 Spirogloea muscicola | reverse complement strand
GACTGGGTTCCTGGAAGCGGGTCCCCTGGCCAGAGCCAGAGGCGGCAGCGAGGGCTCTGCCCGCACGCAGGTGCAGCGCGCGGGCCATAGACCGCTGCAGCGAGACGGCCAAGCGCATGCGGTACACCTGCGCTAGCGACCCTGCTGCATGGGAGTCCACCGGCTCCCCATGGAAGCGGCGGACAATGGCGTGGCGTGAGAGCTGGTTGAGGTGGCTCGAGCTCTCACGCCACGCCATTGTCCGCCGCTTCCATGGGGAGCCGGTGGACTCCCATGCAGCAGGGTCGCTAGCGCAGGTGTACCGCATGCGCTTGGCCGTCTCGCTGCAGCGGTCTATGGCCCGCGCGCTGCACCTGCGTGCGGGCAGAGCCCTCGCTGCCGCCTCTGGCTCTGGCCAGGGGACCCGCTTCCAGGAACCCAGTCTCTCAGACCTGAGGTTGCTTAGCAGGGTGCTTCGTAGCAGCTTCGCTTCTTTTTGTGCTTGTTGTTCTTCGTACTTCCCCTGGCCCCTTCTCGTCCTTTGTTATTCTTTTTTGGGCTGGCTTTTTCCAGCCCCTATCCTCAATGGGCAAGCCCTTTATCATATTCTGGTTCATTTCTCTGGGCTGGCCTTTCGCAGACGTTCCCTTACACTCGAAGAACTGTTCGTTTTCTGGCCACTTCGAACTGTTGGTTTTTCCAGGGCTGGCCCTGGGAAAACAAGGGCAATCACAGCAATCGCCCTCTACTGGAAAATAGCTCTTGACTACACGGCAATGGCTGTGAGAGGCCAGCCTAAACAACAGCTCTTCCGAAGGAATGTACAAGAAGAAGGATGCTTCCAGGGGGTTGTACAAGGTCTGCAGAGTCCTTGTATATTTTCTGTTTGTACAGCAGGCAGCCATGAGAGAAGTCGCGGTGCACTGTCGCGCCTTCTCTCATGCACATGGATTATGAGGGAGGCCGAAGCAAGCCAGTAACAGTGTCTGCGAGAAGGAAGGGCAGTGCGCATGAAGTGAAAGAGCAGCTCTGCCAATGAAGGGAGGCCAATTTCAGCCCATGCACTGTTCAGGCGAAAGCTAGTGCAAAACTTGGGGCTAAATACAACGAAGCCCTATGCAAAGGGGGTTAAGACAACAGAGTGAATGCAGGCTGAGAAGGGACGTCAGTGCCCACGAGTGAGCACATATGAACTCGACATGTCAGAAGAAAACAGAAATTCCAGGAGGGGCTAAGTCAACAGAGATGCAAAAGCACAACTGAAGGGTGAACTCTGAGTACATAAGTGACGGGCTAATCCTGGCCGCCGGAGCACCACCATGCAAGCCAAGGCGGCCCCTCGCTGGTCCACTCTTGCTGGGGCTGGTTTCTCACAGCTATCGTCCCCTTGGGAAGAGTTCCTTCCTCTTGAGGCTCCTCCCCACAGACTTGGCTCGTTTGTTTATCTCCCCAACCCTCCCCCCCGCTGCGCGACCTTGGGTTGTTCTCTGTGCCTTCGCATGGCCATGCCTGCAGCTTGCAATCTGCTCACACACCTGGTGTGCGTGTCCAGTAGAAGCCCTGCCTGAGCAGACCCTGCGTGCAGCACATCAGTGCTGCTTGCACCAATGTGCACCGCCTCTGCAGGTGCAGCAGAATAAGCTTCACGCAACACCGTGACTTAGCAGCTGCAGGGGCGCTTTTGACATCACATGTTCTTGGCAATCATTGCCAATAGCCTCTCACGAGTCAGTCAGAGCAGTTTGATGAATGCGGCACGGGTAGCGCCGGGGAGTGGGGAGGGGGAGTGGTGGGATGTCTTTAATGACCCCGATCCAGCCAGCCATTGGAATGGCAGAGCAGTCAAAAGAGCAGCACAGCGTTTCTGAAGCCTCAAGAATTGTCTGCATAGCAAGCAGAGCATTGTACTGCTTGCTGCGGGGCACTTGTTCTGTCCTGCTGCAGGCACTTCTCGGGTGTCAAGGACTTGCTGCCTCCGATTACAATCGCCTTAGGCTTCTCGGGCCTGGGATGCTCGCTCCTGTCCAAGGCACACCTGCCTGCCGATCACTAGGGCTCTGTCTCTGGAGGCCGTACAGGTGCTCCCAGCCGTCTGCCTCCAATATCTAGTGGATTGGAGCCGCTGCAGAGCACCTCTTATCTTTGGCACCCATGTTGTCCGCAGACGCACTCTCTGGCCAAGCAGGTTTGCAGGGTGTGGGGAAGCAGTGTGTATCAACAATAATGCACAAAAATAGTAATAGGTAGAGCAGATGGTGCTTGTGACAATCATGGCCAGGTTCACACCTTGCCTGACTGCGTCCTGCAACTCAACACACAACTTTTGAGGATCAGATGGTCAGCTGTACATCAAGAATACACCTGACAAGATGGAAACAAGTGATAAGAAGAACCTGGCACGCCTCCTCCTGCAGAGCCCTCTGAAGAAAACAACCTTCTGGTTTACAACAGTACGCAGTGTCACCAATTTGGAGAGAGGTAAGAGAGATAATGGTGTTCAAAGTCCTATCAGACAAGAGCTGCTTACCTGCACGGATGTGAAGGCAAAAGAGGAGGACGTGCAGAGCCATTCTGAGTGGGGTTGCTAAGCGTGTTAGAGATCATCTCCAAATCCTGCATCAGATTTGCCCAAACGATAACGATCAAGAATGGCCATGTCATAAGCAAATATAACAATTCAATGTTCCTGCATTTAACTATGCCTGTAGATCATATGATGCGGTTATCTGTCATTGCAAGGGGATATGTGCAAGCTTCGATTTACCTTTAAACCCAGAGATGCAGGGAAGGAGGTCGATCTTGAGAAAGGTATTTTCGCATATTGGTGCATGTTCTGTAGCAGACACAGGTGATTGATCAAATACAGAAGTCGCTGGCAATCCTCCACACCACAGCTTGTAGCCAGATGTCCTTTGCATAGTCTACACCACACCTGATTCAGCACCAGGAAATTGCCTGCTCAAGCAGAGAGCACATAGCTGCAAACGATACCTGCACCAGCTCTGGCTTCTGTACACCTTCCAACGATTGCATCACGAATCTGCAGAGCAGAACAATGCCCTGGTTGGCAAAGTCTTGCTTGCTTTCAATAGTGTCGATCTTCACCTCCTGAAGTGACCACAACGATTGCAAGGCATTCAGGAGCAAAGGAGGACAGGGATAACAGCATTCGAGCGAAGAGACATCTCATATCTTCAGCATAGAAGGCAGTAATGAGAAGCGTTTGTCAAATTAGCAGTGCTGCATTCATATTGCTAAGATGATGGCCATGCTCAACGATGCTGGACATGAGAGAGATGAGATTCTTACCAGGCCTTGCACCATGTTCTGCACCGTCTCCACATCCTCTCCCAAAAGACCAATGCGGGTGCCAACATTCTCCACCTGATGGAAGTACATACAGATGCATGCCACCTTTGCTCAAGCGTCTACCTCCCAGAGAAAAATACATCTCTCTATGAGCTGCTGCCTCCAGCGTTTGCAGTAGGCCAATTGACAAGCCCCACCCCTGTAAGCAGCTAAAACAGCCAGACTGACAGGTCACTAGAGTCAATCTCTGCTAATTATATCAAGCTGTATGCCAGGGTCTACCTCTCCTTTCAAGGCCCTTGTTGCCTCCGACTGGTCTTCCAAACTCCTGGTAACACCATCTAATCTTCCAGAAATCTGCCGCTTAGCAGCCTGCAATGATGAAGCAATACAATCAGCCTATGACCTTCTCTGATCCAACTTAGGTAAGCCCCCAGTCTATCGCAAGTGCCAAGATTTCAAACCTGCTCTTGCACATGCAAGAGACACAGCTTCCTACAGTCCAACAATCTTACCGCTAAAGCTGCGGATACAGTCTCCAGCTGCTTCGTGACGCTTGCAACTGCATTGTTCATGCCTTGCTTTGTCACATACATAAAGTCACCTACAGACCAACCCTGTTGCCATAAGGAAAAGAGTCAGAACATTGAAAACCGATGAACAACACTCAGGTGCCTTGACCCACAAGGGCGAGCCAGCACAAAACTCGAGTGGTCCCGAATACGAAGGTGTGGGGAAGAATCTGGCGCACCTTCCACCTTACGTAGCCATACCCTGCCAGACCTACAACAGCTGCCGGTACCATATAGGATGCTACTGAACCTGAGAGGAGAATAAAGGGCATATCAGAGAGCATATGAGTGTGCAGTGAAGAGCTGCACCATTCTGTCAATTACGCTTGGCGAACAGGAGTCTGAGCATGTAATGACTTGTACAACAGGGGGCATAGATTGATTGTCCTACAAGCCTGCCAACATCCCTTCAGGATGCAAAGGTGAACACTCCTCGGGAACTCTAAGTATCTGATATAACCCAGCTACGACTTAAGCAGAGGACACTTGTGTTGATGCGTGCAAGCAACATACCACTTCGTCCCTGATTTGTCACGACAGTGATGGGCCTGGACGAAGAGGAAGCGAGCTGGCGAAGTTCTGCTGTCAATCTTCGGACCTGCCCCAGTGACCAAGGGCAGCCTCTCAGACAGATCAACAGGCTGAGCAGACATAGTGGCTCTCGCAAGGGACACACCCGAAAAGCTTGGCAAGATGCTGAAGGTGGACTCAAGCAGATCCTTGCCTTCCCCCAAAGGCTTCTCGTTCCAACCTGGGCAGTAAGGGCTGCTGTTGTGCTGTCGAAGGCAGACTCGCCAGCCTCCTCTTTATCTCTCAAGTGCTTGCTGAGTACCTGTGCCAAGGGTGCAGAGTGGGTTCACGCCAGAGCGGCCTTGAGCTCCGACTGGATTTCAAGCTGAACCAGGCGGAGCGCTGGAGTCGCCCCGCTGAACCATGTCCAGTGGAGACGACGGAGTTCGCCGGTCACACCGGCCAGGCCGCAGCTCCGGCGGGCCTGCTCGACGGCAGCTCCGGCGACGGCGACAGGTACTGCAAGGACTAAGCTGCTGCGGGAGGAGAGCTCACCCTGGATAGGTCTGCCAGCAGGTCCCGCAGGTGGACGTTGTTGAGCAGAAGCGAGCCCCCAAGGCCTGCAGCCGCAGCCGGAGATGCTCGCGAGGGGTGCCATCAGCGGCTTGCCAGCGACAGCCGCGACGTCCCCAGTCCAATCGAGCGCGACGAGCACGGCCGTTCCGCAGAGCGCTCTATTGCGTCAAATCGACAACTGGCTGCGAGCCGTCCGCGCCTCCCACGGCGCGTCGCAGGACGAGAGAGGGCGGGAGGCGGGCGAGGCGCCGCGGCGCGCACCGGCGCCGAGGAGGAGCAGGACCCTGGACCCCGCGAAGCCGGCCTGCATCGCCATGGGCCGGGCGCGGCGGCGGCGGCGGCGGCGGCGGCGGCGGCGGCGCGGCGTCAGGAATGATGCGGCTGATATCAAACTAACGGCTGATGGTCAGCCAGGTGCTTGTTTCAGTGGGTGTTCGTAACCATGTAGGCTGTTTCCCGTTAGCGGAGCCACGGGCTAGGCAGGCCAGGCGGTGGGGGAGGCGGCTCTTGGTTCAACAACCAAGAGGCCCTTCCCCACCATAATAAGCCGCTTGTCGTTCGTCAAGCCCCCCGTCTCCCCGGTCGTTGCTTTGCCAGTGGCGGGCCATCCCCCCGCGGTNAGGCTGCGGGCGGCGGCGCGGGCGCAGCAGCGCCGGGGCCGGTGCCGCCATGGCGGCCCCCGCGGAGGCCCCGGAGAAGACGGAGGACGAGGAGTTCAGCACAGGGCCGCTCTCCGTGCTCACCATGAGCGTCAAGAACAACACGCAGGTCTGGGCCCGCCCCGCCTCTTGCTCCTCCTCAGGCGCTCCTTCTCAGGCGGCGGAGCAGCCCTGGTGAGCGGCGCCCGGGCCCTCAGCGCCGCTCAATGCCGCCGGTCGCCGTGCTGGTGCAGGTGCTCATCAACTGCCGAAACAACCGGAAGCTGCTCGGCCGCGTGAAGGCCTTCGACCGGCACTGCAACATGGTCCTGGAGAACGTCAAAGAGATGTGGACCGAGGTGCGTCCACCCGCCGCCGCATAAGGGTCATTAGTCACACAGTCAGTTTCTCTTTCCTCCTGCAGCATTGAGTGCTCAGCTTCAATGCTGGCTGCAATAATTTCTGTGTGAATCTTTTGATTTACTCTCATGCGTCTCACCGCTGAGGAGCAGCTGCTGATCTGCAGTCATCTTAGTGTGCACCCTGTGAGTCGCAGAATTAGGGCAACTGGCTCAGGCGTAGGCATGTATCTCATGAGCCGCCTTTTTGAGATGCACGCAGGTTCCAAAGACAGGCAAGGGCAAGAAGAAGGCCAAGCCAGTCAACAAGGACCGCTTCATCTCCAAAATGTTCCTCCGTGGCGACTCTGTCATCATCGTGCTCAGGAACCCCAAGTAGTAGAGAACTCTGGAAGTCAAGTGACTTAGGCCCTTAGTGGGACTCCTGGCTTTGCAGACAAGGTGGTGGTTCACCAGTCAGCATACCCGGCTCAGCAGCTATGTGGCATCCACAAGGGACTGATGAGGTGCAGCTGCTCCCTTGCGCAGTACCTTCTGTAACACAGGCTTACCTATCATGCTGTACAAGATTTGGATTCTGATGCTTGGGCCATTCACGACACGAGCATTAGAGAGGGTTTTGGCCGTGGGGGAATTACAACCCTCTCAAACACTGCAGGCAAGTTGTGCCTGTGCAGAGGCAAGATCCAGAGAGAATTCACAAAAGAATGCCCCTGTGTAAGGGTATGATGGTGTCCATTCTAATCAGCGAGCTTTACTTAGTACAAACACTGTCCACTTGGATATCAATGGACCAAGTTGCTCTTTTTCAAATCAAGGCCAGCATGGCCTCTGCTAAGCTGGCACTCGAGCTGCTTATACTCGATCACCTGTCACTAAAGGGGGTGTGGAGGCAGCAGTTGATATTGCCTTGTCAAAACATTGTCGAGTATTAAGTAGGCCCAGTAGTAACTAGGCCTCGTCGGGCTGTGGCTCGGTTATGTGCACATGCCGCTGTCTAAGGTTTTGAGAAGTCTCAGAAGAACCCTCCCCGAGCACCTCTGGCTCTCGCAGCTCCTCGGCATTGCTTGTGTGCTCAGAATTTGTTGCTGCCTCCCCATAAGGAGATGTCAGACCCTCCATAGGTCTTAGCAAGTCCGACGGCTGCGGGGCCTGTGATCCAGTCGATCCTGATGAGGAAGCGGCGCCTGGTAAGCCAGACCCACCCCCTACCATCGTCAAAGCCTGGGCCATGGCTCGCATTTGCTGCATCTGGGCTTGAAGCCACTGCACAGTGGAAGCCAAGCAGTCCAAGTCAATGAAGTGAAATGAAAAAGGTGAGTTGCAGCTGGATCTTTTGCAGCTGCTATTGAGCAGAAGTCTACTAAGGGATGGGTTGCTGCTAGCAGGCTCACCATCTGCACTAGGGCAGGGTCATGAACAGGGGCCACTTGTTGCTGGAGGTGAGTATTGCCATGGTCCTGACTGACTTGGAAACCTTGCGGTAGCGGTAGCCCAGGCTGATGCAGAGAGCCAGGCGCATGGGGAAACTGATTGAGCGGCCAAGTCCCAATAGCGGCTATTTGAGCCTGTGCGGCCATGCTAGCCAGTGCTGCCTGAGCCTGAGCTTGCGCTGTGAGATGTGCTCTGAGGTATCTTTGAAGGTCTGTGGACTGGGTGCTTGGTGTGCCTTCAGAAGGAGGACTAGCACTTGAAGCCGGTTGCGAAACTTGGGCATCTGCTGTAGATGTAGGTCCATAAGACATTCTCTGATTTGGAGATACTCCCAGCCCTTGCAGCAGCTGCTGCAATTGTTGCAGCTGTGCAGGTGTGTACAGACTATACCTGCACTTTCAAATTTCAAACAACCAGATTAAGCATCTATAAACTCTGGCATGCTTGCCACTTCTAGGAAGAAGACTATCATGCAAGATGATGAGCAATCTCATGTCAGAACATATGCAAGAACGAGCAGGTTACTTACCAGTCATGAGGGTCAGATTGCCAGGTGCTGAAGGTCTGAGGCGTCCCATAGTTGGCCAATGTAGCAGCTGCAGCCGCATGGATGCGTGCCTGCATGTGCGCATACTGAGCATATGATGCAGCTCCTGCTGCATATGGATTTTGAAAGCCATACTGCATGTGAGTTTGGCCATAAGGCTGGGCTCCAAAAGTGGCTCCTGCAGCTGCACTCAAGAGGGTAGCTCATCAAGGGCTGAGAAAATGTCATAGAGGTGTCATCCAACCTGCACAGAAGCATAATTTCTGAAATTGCACGGGGAAAATGTGATCAAATTGTAAGAGCGCCTGATCTGCATGTGGTGCTTCAGAGATGTCCCTGTACCTCTTCCTTCTGCTCATTTGATACCATACAGGACATAGCTCTTGGCTTGTGTCAGCAGAAGCTTTCTGATATGGGCTTGCATATATGCCAACCCAGCAAACGATATGCCTGCTTCAGGAAACGATGGCAGCTCCCCATTACCTGGAGGATTTGGGGGTTGCTGAGGGTTGTTGACAGGTTCATTCGTCTGAGGAGATTCTGGAACCACAGATGCCCGACATGTCGGACACGTCTGTTGCCTCTCCAACCAGGAACGCAGGCACTGTACATGAAACATGTGGCCACAAGGTAGCTTCTTTGCTGCTGACATCTCTTCTCGACAGATTATGCAAGTAGCATCCCCCCTGCGCAGACCGGCCAGGCTTAGATGTTGAGTATCGAGCCAGATCAAGGTGCAGCACATTGCCAGGAGGTGGATACGGAAGCGTCAAACCATGAGCAACATGGTCAAGAGAGGCAGAGCGCCTCACCTTCCGAGCTCCTCCGATGTGACGTCTGCAAATCTGTCGTTCATGTTTGAAGTTATGCGCCTGTATCGGACAAAATCTGCAACCCTGGCTTTGAAGTTGCGAAATGTCTCGTATAGATCTCGAACCAGGTGAAGAGGCAAACCGTAATACCTGTTGGCAAATGCAACAGGAACAAATGTTAGCAAACGGAGAGCAATCAAGTCTAGGTCCATGTGCAAGTAACACAACATCTCAATCCCTGGTATGCAGAATGAGACAAGCCAGCATCAAATTGAGTCATCCCTCAACGTCTTCCTATCACCTCAAGACAAAGTTAAGATAAAGCATACTCTACTCCAGCGCACTCTACTTGGGCCACAGAACGTACACAAAGATGATCGTGAAGAAGATGAGATATACTGCAAGGTGCAGTAAGTCCCGCACAAGTTCCAAGTAGAAGACAAACACGGCTTTGTTGTCCCATGAACCCTCCATCACCATGTCTATCTTGTAGAGAACGTACTTAATGAAAGTTGCTATTGTAGACGAAGCAAGAATCACATACCTGCAGACAGAAGCATGCATGAGGCGAAGTGGTCGGCAAAGCAACCACATTCGAGGACTGGAAGACCGCATTATACCTGCAATAGAAGAGGTGCTTCTGACTGGAGATACAGATAGGATAGAAAGTGTAGGGTAAGGGGACACACTCGAAGGCAAAAAGCAGAAGCACGCTTGGTTTCTTCAAGCGCCAAGTGTAGGAAGCCGCGTACTGAAGGAATAGCACGTCAACAAGGAGGAGGAGCGCCATGAAGGTGACTATTCGGACATGAGACAGGCTGGAGACGGACGGCGTGGTCTCCATGTACTCGACACGCTTCTGGCAGAGCCAGTGGAAGATCTTAATGAAGAGGAGGGCCGTGAACATAGCCACGAAGAAGACGTCGAATTCCTGTCGGAAGATTGTCATAGCCAGGCAGGTTTCCATGATCTCATGGCGAGCGAGCTCATTCAGCCTCTCCACCTCCGCCTCACGCAACTTCCCCAGGAAGATGATCTTGAGCAGCTGCCCCACAAGTAGGGTGAACACCAGTGCCATGTTCCCCAGCACTACCACGCTCAGCTTGGAGGTTGCCAGGTAGAGGGTGGCAGGGTAGAACTGCTCCCTGGTGCTGTAGGCATGATATATGACCCCGACTGTCACGGCCGTGCTGACCATTGCGTAATTCACGAGGCTGATCATCGCTTCCCCGCTAGCTTCTCCGGGGCTGCGCCGCCTGAAGGGACCGCGCAGAGCCTTGCCAAGCGGCAGAACGACGAACGAGTGGCGGGTCGAGTTGCGGCCGCCGCCGGGGTGTGGATGAGAAGGTCCCAAGACCAGCACGGGCCCGAGACGCGGGCAGAAGGCAAGCCTGCCGCGGGCCGCCCCAGAAGGAGCGCCCGGGGTAAAGAAGCGGGATGGAGAGGAGGAGTGCGGCGGCGGGCGCGGCGGTGGCGGCGGCGGGCGACGGCGCCGGCAAGGGTCTCGCGGGGGGCGAGGGGAAGAAGCGCGGAGGAAGACGAAGAACGTAACCGCTGATGATGAATATAACATGTTTCAATCTGCGGATGTAAATGCCAAAGCGGACAGGAGCTGGGGGCCGGCAGGCCGGCCGGCCGGGCGGGCGGGGGCGGTCGGATAACCACAAGCCGCGGGCCGGCTAACCAGAGTGACCCCCCGGGCCGGCGGAAGGGTTGCCATTCTTGACAACACTGCCTTTTCCATTGTGGTGTTTTGGGTGAACGGCCGCTCGTGGGAGGATTTGTGTTGACATTCCTCACCAGCGTCCGGAGTTATCCGGGCCGGCACCCNCCGCGGGCCGCGCCGCTGCCCGCCGCCGAGAGCGGCCGCTGTAGCGGCCGCAGCGGCGCCTTCGCCGCGCCGCTGCGAGCCCGAGGCTCCTCTGCACGGGCTTTCCTCTTGTCGGCGGCCGCCTCCAGGGCCCGATGGCGTCCCGCGGCGACAAGGACAAGGGGGTCAACGTGCAGGTCCTCGTGAGGTGCAGGTGAGGCTTCGGCGGGAAGGCTATTGGTCCGCGCGCCGTCGGAGGAGAGCAACGGGCGTGCAGATGCTGACGCGCGCGCCACCGTGCGTTGAACCGCGCTCTGCGCTGTGCCAGGCCGTCGAGCACCGAGGAGGTGCGGCAGAATGTGGTCCCTGTCATCCACTGCAACGAGGCGCGGAAAGAGGTCTCGACGGTCCAGACGGTGGCCGGCCGGCAGTACGACAGGGTCTTCACCTTCGACAAGGTCATTGCCTGCCAGGCAGTCAGACTGCCTGACTACTACTAGCAATGGCAAAGTTGAGGACGCCGTGGAAAGGCATGCGCGGAGACAGATGTAGCCTGTGAGAGGTTCTCAGCAGCCTTTGCCGTCGTGAAGCAGGTCTTTGGGCCTGAGTCGAGACAGAAGGATTTGTATGACCAGTCTGTGGTCCCCATTGTCAACGAGGTGCTCGAAGGCTTCAACTGCACCATCTTTGCATACGGGCAGACAGGCACGGGAAAGACCTATACGATGGAGGGTTCTGGTGAGAGAAGCAAGGTATGCTGACTAACGGACTGCAGTACTGCTGGTTGTGGAGTGTCCTGTCCTTGCCTTCTCGCCCAAGTATGTCTTGGCTAAAGGCGTGTGTGCTGGACATTGTCTTTCTGTTGGAGGACCTCGATTGAGTGGGTTGCTGTTACACAGACGAGCTAATGAGCGGCAAGCCCGACCTGAAGACTGGCGGATTTGCACTCTGCGTGTCTTAGCAGGACGGTGAGCTTCCTGCAGAGGCTGGAGTCATACCTAGGGCTGTGCAGCAAATATTTGACACCCTCGAGAAGCAACAGGACGAATACAGTGTGAAAGTCACCTTTTTGGAGCTGTACAACGAGGAACTGACGGACCTTCTGGCTGCTGACGACCTACTGAAAGCACTCAGTGTTGAGGAGAAGCAGCAGCGTAAGGCGCTGGCTTTGATGGAGGATGGCAAAGGTGGAGTGCTAGTCAAGGGGCTGGAAGAGGAGCTTGTGAAAACAGCATCTGAGATCTACAGCTTGCTCGAGCGGGGCTCCGCCAAGCGCCGAACCGCTGAAACCCTGCTTAACAAGCAATCCAGGTACGTGACACAAGAATGTGGATCTCTTCTCCAGACTCTCACTGACCTAGCCTTGTCAGCAATAGACTGTCGCTGACAGGAAGCTGCACCTTCCTTGTGTGCAGTCGCTCCCACTCTATCTTTACAATCACCATCCACATCAAGGAATCAACCCCAGAAGGAGAGGAGCTCATAAAGTGTGGAAAATTGAACCTGGTGGATCTTGCTGGTTCTGAGAACATCTCACGGTCCGGTGCCCGAGACGTACGTACAAACAAGCCATCACAGCTGTCACCGCAGCTATGAGCAAGGCCACTGTTGAACTACACAGAAACCCACAAGCTGTGTTGTAGGTCTATCACTAGCAAACTTAATCCCTGTGGGCATTGATATGCAGAGTCGTGCCCGTGAAGCTGGGGAGATCAACAAGAGCCTGCTTACACTTGGCCGTGTGATCACCGCGTTAGTGGAACACATGGGGCATGTGCCATACAGGTCAACTCACACCCTTGCTTCAACGGATGCAAGCGGCTACTTTGCAGTTGTCCAACCGTCATGATGCAGGCCTCCAAGAAGACGTCAGGATTGCACAGATGTCCAGTTGCACGAAGAGGAGTTTAAGTTCCTGATGATTGAGGTGCAGCTCCCCTGTCCGCTGGCTTGTCAATCTTACATGCAACTAAGGTTTGCCGTAGTGGAGCTGCATTCAACAGGGATAGTAAGCTCACACGGCTTCTGCGAGATTCACTGGGTGGTCGTACCAAGACGTGCGTGATTGCAACAGTCTCTCCCTCAGTCCATTCACTGGAAGAGACCCTCAGTACTCTTGACTACGCTCATCGAGCAAAGAGCATCAAAAACAAACCAGAGGTCAGGCTTCTCCGCAAAATCTACTGCAAACCTTGTGCGCTTATTTTGCCCCTGCCATTGCATTGAGCACTCACCAGCAAGAGCTTCTGGTTTGTGCTTGTGCAGGTCAATCAGAAAATGACAAAGACAGCTCTCATCAAAGATTTGCACGGGGATATTGAGCGACTAAAGCTAGGTAAGACTTGAAGCACTAGGTGATGCCACTTTCACACAGAGCTGGAAATGGGCGTACTTTCAGTCAATGCCATCATATCTCACCTGATACAATCATCTGTGTAGAGCTCCAAGCTGCTCGCGACAAAAACGGCATTTACATACCATGCGAGCGATATTACCAGGATCAGACAGACCGGAAGGTGAGCTAGCAGACTCCTGACACAATGAGAATGAGGTTGCACTCATATGATTGTCAAGCTAAGAAAGGACATCAACCTAGGCCTTTGATGGCCATCTTCTCGAAACAGGCCCTTCAAGTCACATTGACATTCGTCATCGCAGGCCATGATTGTGCATATTGAGCACCTGGAAGGGGAACTGGAGGTAAACACCAGGGTAAGTAGAGTTACTTGATTAGAATTTTCGGCAGTGGCGCTAGAGTTGCAGTGGCGCTTGGAAGTGCAGAGTCCATACAGTGGCTGCAACGTGATTCGCTAACCTATGTGCTTGGGCGAGCAGGAATTAGCCGAAACACGAACGGTTGTCAGCACTCAGGGCCAGGAGCTCGAGGACCTGGGTGCAAGTTTGGAGGACTTTCAGGTGCATGTCACTGCTTGAAGGCAGCAGCATTCTGCAGATCAGGTCCAAAAGTTGACCATTGGGCCCAACATGCTCGAGGAAGACCTGCTCTTTATTGCATGACACACGAAGCATTGTGTGCAAGTGCAGGCTCGCTTGGCACAGCGAGAGAAGGATCTCACTGAGAGAAGTGATGAGCTGATGGTTGCTCAGTATGCCATCAAAGAGCGCGAGTATGCCCTTGAACAACAGAAGCTGGCAGGTGACTGCAAAGATTGTCACTGCATATGCTCCTCATCCTGTTGCACTTCATCTGCGCTTCCATGTCCCAAACTGATGCAAGTGAGCCTGGCTGACTGCGCAGAAGGGGCTCTGGTACAATGTGCTAATGACTTGCGAGTGGAGCTGAAGAACGCAGCACAAGATATAGCTGGGCTGTTTGCCAAGCTGGGTAAGCTGATTGTAGAATTTGACCTACACTGACAAGCAGGTTATGCCCAAAACTATTGTGAAGTAATGAAGATGACATTAAGAACTGGAAACATTGTCCTGGCTGCTCAGAGCGCAAGGAGCAGGTTGAGGCTGCAAACAAGAAGGCCAGCAGTCTTCTGCAGTCTTCCATTGGGGACCAGATTGGGCAGATACAAAATCTTGTGGAAGTTGCAGTTGCTCAGCAGCAGCAGCACTTTAATGTTGTTGATGCAAATCTTCAAGGGCTGCTCATGCGAAAGCTCAAGGTACCATGACCCCTTTGTCTCAAGTTCGGCATTTTGATGGCAAAAATGTTCGGTAAGTAATTTGGTAATTCGATACTTATATGAGCAAGGTTTGCTAAGTATTGATATCGAGCACTGCAGGAAGCTGACGTTCTAGAAGCACATGCCACTGGCTTAAGGACGCTCCTCGGTCGACATCTTGGTGATCAAGCAACAACTGCCAAGACATACACCACAGCAGTTTCTGCCACCCTTGAAGGCCTTTCAACGTTGCAAGAGAGCCACACAGTCAACGTCAACAAAGTATGTGGTGCTTGTTGACTCCAAAGTCCCCACCTGAATATGCTGAACAAGTGCATGTTTCTCAAAGGAGTAGGCTTTACAGTGTTCCTTTTGAGAACTGTGTGTTGGTCATTACAATGTTGCAGGCGATTGAGTCAGCTGTTGTTGAGGGCCAGCAAAAGTCTCACCAATTACATGAACAGCTGCTCAACCAACAGATTGAGCTAGAAGCATTTGCAGAGCAGCAGCTTGAGGTAACATGACTCCCAATTCACCAGACAACTGATCTCTGAAGAGTTGCTATAAAGTGAATGCTACATTTTGAGCTTGATGCTTGATGGGTTCTTATGCTCGACTGTGTGGATGCTTATCCAGCACAGCTGACATGCATATTGTCATGATACAGATCATCAAAGCAGGTCGGCTTGCTGCACTTGAAGTGGCCAAAGACACTCAGATGGCTTTAGAAAAGCTACGGGACACTGCAAGTGAATGTACTGCACAACTGCTGACGAGCTCTGCTAATCAGGACAAGCAGCTCGCAGATTTCTGCACTCGCTACCAGGTCTACACTCTTGTCTGGCGCCTTCACTGACACATTGACAGGCCTTCAATGTAGATGGATAAATTCCAAGATCGCTCTGCTAATCTCCGACCCTTGTCTGGCACAGGATGCTTCTTGTAATGACGAGCAAAAGCTGCTGACAGCAGTATCTCAACTGGTATCTTCAGCCTTTGCTCGCAAGCGAAAACTGGTATGCTGATTCCTTCACAAATAGCTTGTGGTTGACAGCAACGCAATTGTGCTTGGTCTCACACAGTGCCGCAGCTGGTGCTTTTGAGAAAATAGTCAGGAAGATGCACACAGTAATGGAGGCCCTTGATTCAAAATATCTTGCATGTACTCACCTTCAGATCAATGTGTTGTCAGGTTGAAGACCAGGTTGAAGACTTGAGGCAATCCTCAAAACGGAACACTGAAGAACTCGGGGCTAAAGTAGGAGCAATAGGAGAGTCAGCACAATGTGCTCATTCTCACGTGGACACTTGGAAAGCTGATGCAGAGCAGACTGCAGAAAGGGCATTGACTGCAGTCTCCACAAGGCATGAGCAATCAAGGGAGAGGCTAGAAGAATGGTATGAAATCATGATCTTTGAATTGCGTCCGCTATGCGCAACTTCTGTACAGCTTCTGAAACTGGATAGTCAAGCTTGATTGCAAGCTGCTTGCTTAGTCACTTCCTGTAAGAATACCTGACACAGAGTACTGTCATTTTGCAGCACAAAAAGTTGTTTGGCATCAAGTGATGACTGGCAGAGGATGCAGTCAGATCTCCTTGATCAAAGTGCAACGTTCAGCAGCAAGCTTCAACTCTGCATCAGGTATGTGCGAGATAAGAATGGTTGTATTTTTCAGCGAGGATCCTTGTGCAGTCATGCTAGAGAATCTTGACTTGCTTATATTCAAGCTTCTCCGAGCGCTGTGTTGTGCAGAGACGAAGAAGAAGCTGCAGTGCAGTATGCATCAGATGTAGACATGAAGGCAGCCGCAACTCATGCAAAGGCCTCTGAAGAGCACACCCACTTCGTCGCGGCCCTCTCAAGTAAGCTAGGAGACATTGGTGTTTCGTTAAGCTACCATCAAGCATAATTTAGTAGCCTTGACGCTGATGTGACATTGTCATAACACGCTAGTATGGGACCATCTGCAGGTGCCAGAGGAAGAGACAATGATGAGGTGACGGACATTCGCACAGCAGTTGCAAGCTGTGGATCAGCTGCCAGGGAGTTCAGTTGCACACAAGTTGAGAGGCTTGGGTGCATCTCAAACCGGATGGAAGTCTATGTTCTGAAAGAAATACAGGTGATACAAGTTGGACAGACTTTTCCCTGTCGCTTGGGGAGCAGATGTCACTGAAGTTTGGTTGAGCATTGGAGTCACCATGTACCAATGGGGGACTTACACTTGTTATTGGTCATGCATTCAGCTGCTTGACATTCATGCTTGCACTCTTGTCTGACACAGGAGGACAACTCGTTGGCCACCACTCCTCACAAGCGGCCCATAGATGTCCCAGACGAAGGTTCCATTCTGAAGCTGAAAGCTCCTAGCCTGTGCAGCATGGCCCTTGAGTTTGGTGAATTGCAGAAGGCTCAACCTTTGCCCAAGGCTGGCGAGGCTGATGAGAATCAGCCACCCAAAGAGCAAGACTACGGGCATCAATTAGCGATCTGCTAGGTAGAGTATACTTAGAGCTCCAGCTCGGCGCGCCGCCGCTTGCACAGCCGAGACAATTGGTCTTGGATGGAGCATTGTCACATTCTATTCGATTCTGGAGTCAGATAATTTATGATGGATTTCCTGATCGTCAATATGACTTCTACCCCAGTGTTTCGGCAGTTCGCAGTAATGCTCACTGCAGTCGCCATAGATAGTGGGGCAAATGTAGGAAGCCTTCCTTCATTAGGTCCTTGCCAAACTCAGCGGCAATAAAAGTATAGTAGGCGTGATATGGAGGAGCTACTGAAGAGTTGTATTTGTCCAGTGACGAGGTGCAATTGTGAACCTCTCAGCACAGTGGCCGGTAATCACGTGTAATCAGGCTGAGTCTCCATGTAATAACAGATTATAATAGCTTTTGTAAGTATGCCTTCTCAAGGCGAATGTACTCCTTACATTGTCTGGTCAGGCCTGCATCGCATCATTGATAATGCCCACAAACACGGCAACTGACTAGCCAAGCAACGCACCAAGTGTCATGTACCCATTGTGCAAGCCATGCATGATATTGCCTGTCTGGGGTGTGCTTAGATGAAGAAGCAGTGCAACCTCCAATATGAAGCTGGGCAAAGCGACAGATTGGGCAGGCAGGGCGCTTGAGTTGGAATGTGCTGCGCAGTCCATGGCAAGGAGGCCCTTCCAAAATGACTAAGACTTGGACAGCCTCGCGCTTTTGTCCAGGGCAGTCTGGGATTGGCCGTCTGCAAGTGAAAGGGCACTTGGCACCTCCTCGGAGACCAAAGTGCCAGGGGCCCGAGTAAAACGTGCCTGAAAGAAACGAGGAGCCATAAGTGTTCAGCATTGAGTGCAGTTACAAGAGGTCCATAGATGGCAACCTTTGCGATGACAAGTGACAGCCTGACCCTTGGTCTGTCATGGTCCGTCAAGAGCCTAAGCAGTCACAATGAGGTTTACAAGCATGTGCACCCATTGGAGTGCACCAGCCTTGTCGCGCAGAAGCCAAGAGCCCCTAGTCATTGGCCTCTTCCTCCACAGCAGCTGCTTGAACGTTCATTGAGACTGTTGTGGTGGCTGAGCCCTCCCCTTTCCTGGCCTCCCCAATGGCAGCTCTCCAAGACGAGCTCCTCTCTGCCAGGAGCAGCTGCAGCGACAGCCCGAGAGAGAAGAGCAGAGCTGTGGCAGTGTAGGTCAAGAGTCCCTACAGCCACCAGAGGAGCTCAGGCATCAGAAGTGGCTTCTTGCCCATCTGCATCAAGCAGCTCAGAGGCAGTGGCCTAAAAACAGCCCTCCTCTCCTCGAGGCAGCAGCTAAGGTTCTTTGATGGCGCAAAAGGGGCCGCGACACAAGGAGGCCTGGTCTTGCTGGCCAATATCTGCTATATCTCTTCAGACTACAGCCACTTACCTTGTGGCGCTTGTGGCCGGGGTCCCAGAATTTGAGTGCAGCGAGGACGGTGACAATGGCGAGCAGGGGCAGCAGCTTGCCCGCCTGCACTGTGAGCCCCAACCAAGCAGCCAGAGACCAGGTCAGGCGGGTCAGCCCGACAACAACCATCTGATCAGGCCATTGCGTTACGAAGAAGCTCGCAGGTGGCATGGAGGCGGTTGTGAAGCCTGCGTGCGAAGCGAGGGGCGGAGGCCAAGACCGCTCGGTGGAGGGTGGCGAGCCGCCGGCGGAGCTTGGCGTAGGGCTTGGGCAGGCCGAAGTAGATGAGCAGGCCGGCGAGGCCGAGCAGCTGGGTGGCCGCGAGGGTCGCGACGCCCAGCCAGGCGTGCGCCGTGGTGAAGTGGGCCTTGCCGGCGCGCAGCCGCGACGCGAAGATGGCGGCGAAGCCCAGCTGCGCCAGCGCCAGCGCGCCCAGCTGCAGGCGGAGGTGCAGCCGCAGCGCCCGGCCGCGCTGCTTCGCCTGGTCGCCACCAGGCCTTAGTGGGCGTCAGCAGTGCTAAGCTGGGGCCCGGAGAGCGCTGCATTGCGTGGAATGGAGTGTGTACTGATTGATGGAGCGCCTGCGCGGCCAAGTACAAAGGCAAGCAAGCACATTGGCAGACGTACATGGGAGGGGTGCGGCGCACACCTTGCCGGCGGCGGCGCTGGCGGCGAGGACGCCCTCGGGCAGGAGGAGGAGGAAGGCGGCGGCCATGGCGGCGACGTGGGCGGCAAAGAGGCTGCTGCCGCCCCAAAAGCCGGCCGCGACGGCCGCCGGCGCCGCCGCCGCCAGCCCGTGCACCGCCCACGCCGGCGGCGCCGAGCCCAGCCCCATAGCCAAGGAGGGAGGGCTCAGTCGGTGGCAACGGCAGCGGCGGCGGCGGTGCGCGTCGGAGGCGGCGGCGGGGCCATGGCCATGACCATGGCCATCTGTGCCTGGGCAGGCGAGAGCCTGGGGCTCCGGGACGAAGCAAACGAGGAGTACGGCTTGCTGGTATTGATGGAGCGGCTGTGAAGGCCAGCCAGGTGCATGCGGAGAAGAGGGGCTCGCCCGTTGAGGACAGGGGCTGGAGAAAGAAGTGGCACTCCCAACGGGGGCGAGGGCTGTGAAAAGCCAGCCCGAAACAGGGATTGACACAGGTTCGAAGGGGCCAAATGGATGATGGAGGATGGAGAAAGCCAGCCCAAACGAGAATGAACGAAGGACGAGAAGGGGCCAGGGGAAGCACTGAGAGAATCAAGCACAAGAAGAAACTGAGCAGCTACGAGGCACTCAGTAACCCCTGCCGTCCCTTCCATCGAAGAAGTGGCTCTCCCAATGGGGGCAAGGGCTGTGAGAAGCCAGCCCGAAAAGAATTGACAAGGTTCGAAGGGGCCAAACTACGAGCTAAGCAGCGACAATCCACCTCGCCCTACACCCCTGACCTGCGTGCCCAGGTACGCTACACGGCGCTGGTTGAGAAAGCGGCTTCCTGGCCCGCCAGATCCGGGTGGCCGCGGGCAGCTCCTGGTGGGTTGGGCGACGCCTGGAAAGGCAGCACACCCGTGTTGACCTCCACCACCGCCTGCTCCAGCGCACGCCGGCCGTGGACCAAGAAGCGCTGGGACACGGAGGCGGCTGTCTGGACCCAGCTGCCGAGGTACGCCGCCCTGCAGGAACGGACGAGCGGGCGCAGGCCGAGACCGCCGTAATTGAGGGGCAGCGCCGCCTGATGAAGAGCGGCAGGCGACTGGGGGAAGTCCTGGTGGCGGACCAGGGCCGCTAAGTTCGCCATCATGCCTGCGTCAAAACCCGCGTACGCCGCCAGCGCCCCTGGGGACGGCAGGGTGGCCCGCGCCATGTACTGGGGCCTCTGGCTCTTCGCTTCCTTTGCCCCTTCGAACCTTCGTCAATTCGTTTCGTGCTGGCTTTTCACAGCCCTTGCCCCCATTGGGAGAGCCACTTCTCTGGGCAATTGATGGCCTTGGTCAGCATGGCCAAAGCCAGCTGCATGTCGTGCAGCTCGGGGAGCCGGGCCGCAGAGCGTGCTCATGACTACGTCAGCGGAGCCACAGGCCGAAATGCGCAAAAACCACAAGAAGCCATGCAAGTGCGCCCGAATGGAAATTTCGTGCATTTGAAACAATCGAAGGCCAATATGGCCAGTACAAAGGCAAGCACATGTAATGACGTAGCAGCTAGCATCTAGCAGCTTCTGGAGCTGCTAGAGGAGTGGGGCAGCAGCAGTGTCGAAATAAATGGAGGGGGTGGGGGGCGAAAGAGGGCCGGAATTG
>WELB01000003.1:289097-310575 GCA_009602725.1 Spirogloea muscicola | reverse complement strand
CCCCTCTCTCCCCTCCCTCCCTACCTCCCTCCCTTTCCTGCGCACATAGGCTCCTCCTGCATCGTGGCTCGTGGCACTTCACTGCAATCCTGCTACTCACATCGCGAGGGCAGGGTAGCATGGCCAGCTCCATCGCTCGCTGCGCTGACTGCCGTTACCCCCCCATGCCCTCTCACGCAGTACTATTTCTGGGCAGCTGGCCGAGCTGGAGCGGCTTGTGGGAGACATGCTGCACACTCAGAGTGGCCCAAGCACCGCCGACTTTCTGCGCGCCTACTTTCAGGTGAATCAGTAGTTGTCTAGCTAATCTGGTATGCAGACGCTATTCAACGAGTGTGCGTGTGCCAACACGTCAAACTGCAGTGGAGACTCAGGTCTCAGCAACTGCTGAAGTGCTACATGGGCATGCCCGTGCGTAGATGCTGGAGGTGGCGTCCATCCTCGGCCTGGAGCGATATATCTTCGACCGTGGCGTGCGCATGTTCCAGGACTGCTCTGCCACGGCCATGATGAAGAACCGCAACATCGAGGCACTCGCCACGGCGGCGCTTGTGCAGGCCATGCGCGAGCTTCATGAAAGCCGGCCGCTGCAGGTGAAAAGCCCACTGCCTGCTTCCTTGCTTGATTAGCTATAAGCACTGTAGTGGCCTTGCGCATTCTTTTGCAAGCTTTGCGCAGTCGGCTATGGTTTGTATCTTGGTGTCCGCTTGTGCATTGCATCACTATTTGTAAGTGCATTCAGTGGTTGGCAGCTACGTCTGTCTTCCTTTGCCTCTCAGTGCCTGTATCTTGCAGTTGAGCTGACATGTGGTGACGCAGTGCAGGAGGTGTCAAGCGCTGCCGGGGTGCCGCAGAAAGAAATTGGTCGGCACCTGCGGATGCTGACTGACGCCCTCAAGTTGAGCCAGCCCGCAAGCACCAACTCCATCTCCGTGCACATGCCCCGCTTCTGCGGCATTCTGCAGCTCCAGAAATCTACGCAGGTCAGTCGGGCCTCTTGAGATGTTGGAGCTTGCCGTTGCTTGCCTGACGCCGGAGTATGTAGAGCAAGCAAAACGGCTTGCTGCAATATCATCAAGCGCCAGGATCTAGTTGGATGGAACTAAACTGTCACACTTGAGATGCCACTTTGTGCTTGCTCTATCAGGCAATGAAGCAATGTGCTGGGTAGGACATTCGATTGAGCAATGCGTTGATAGAACCTAAGCAAGACTGAAACATGCCCATTGACACGTGGGTTTGCACCTCATCATCTCTTGGCAGGATCTTGCGACTCACATCGGCGAGGTGGTACTTTCCAAGAGCCTGTGCACGAGGCGTAACCCCATGAGCATCTCGGCTGCCGCTATCTATCTTTCCTGCCAGCTTGAGGACAAGAAGAAGACGCAGACAGAGATCTGCAAAGCAACGGGCTTGACCGAGGTGCCAGCCACACTCCCTCGCTAGAAGGTCATCTGTCGTGTTCAAGAGGGTCTAGCTGCGCCTTCGTGCTTGTAGCTGGTGCTGCAGCACGTTGGTGCGCCTAGATAAGCACTCTGTAGGAACCTTGACTCGAGTCAGGTCTGCTCTGCTCTGTGGGTGATCTTGTTCTACTTTGGCTGTGCAGGTGACGCTGCGGAAGGTGTACAAAGAGCTCCTGGAGAATCTCGACGACCTGCTGCCGGCTAATTACACACCGGCGGTGCCCCCCGAGAAGG
Source organism: Spirogloea muscicola (assembly GCA_009602725.1). Taxonomy (NCBI): domain Eukaryota; kingdom Viridiplantae; phylum Streptophyta; class Zygnematophyceae; order Spirogloeales; family Spirogloeaceae; genus Spirogloea; species Spirogloea muscicola. Next base: position 308,878 of record WELB01000003.1, on the reverse strand, counting down.
CATTTCCCGTCACAGCTGCTGCCCTGGGCCGAGTGTGCGCATCGCGTGCAGCTGCCAGCGACGCCGCCGCCGAGCAGGCGGCGATGCTGCAGCAGCAGGCCTTGGTGCTGTCACCGCAATCGCGGGACTCCACGCCGCCGCACCTCCACCTGCCGCAGCTCCTCGGTGACCACCGGCCCAGTGGCGCCCTCCCGCTGTACCTTCCAGGAGCTTCGAGCATGACCGTAGACTACCTCGTGAAAGAGGAGCGCGACAGAGACACTTCCAGCGGCCAGGCGCGCGATAGACTGGATAGCCAGCAGACGTCAGCCTTCCTTCAAGCCGCTGCTGCATCTGGGAGCGGCGGCAACATGGTGCTCACTGGCGGAGCAGCTGCAGCGGCGGCAGCTGCAGCTAGCCGGCCACCTTTCCCGTACCCGTTCACGGGGCTCATGGACCCACGTCTGTTCCAGGACATCTCACACTCGATGTGGCAGCAGCCGCCACCGCTACCTCCGCCGCCACCACCGCCGCCGGTCTCCTCCCACCAGGCGTACCAACCGGTTCTTCCGCTATCGGGCATCTCTGACAGTCGAGCAGCCGGCTTCAGCGCTCAGGGTAAGGACGGCCGAGGACCGCTGGATGGTGTAGACAGGCCAAAGGAGGAGGCGCTCCACACAATCCCGCTAATTCCGCCATTTCTTTCGGCACCTGCGGCAGCTGCGGCGGCAGCGGCAGGAGCAGGCTTGTCCCAGTCCCCTCTCCTGGCAGGAGGAAAGGTCCTATCGCTGCTGCCGCCGTCACTCCACATGGTGGACTGGGAGAGGTCGGCTAGTCTGGAGCGGGGGCGGGAGCGCGAGCAGGACCAGGAGCGCGGGCAGGACCGCGACCAGCAGCACGATCGGGAGCGGGAGCAGGAGCGGGAGCGGGAGCGACAGCGGGAGGTGCAGGAGCAGCACCATACCCACCACCAGCAGCAGCAGCAGCTGGGCTCGTCGCCTGTTGGGACCTCCATGCCCTCGGCAGCGGCCATGAGCGCCATGGCTGCCGCGGCGGCTGCTGCCTCCCGCCCACCCCCGGGCTTCCCAGGATTTCCGCACAGCCTCTGGCCGTTTATCGGTGGTGTCGGGCCGTGGACCAGCATGTTCGCCCCACACTTGCCCCAGAACTTCCTGCAACTCCACTCACAGCAGCAGCAGCAGCAGCAGCAGCACAACCACCACCACCACCATCAAGCGGCTGCAGACCAGCGGAGCCCCGGCAGCGCCACCTGCGGGATGCCACCCGGCGGGGAGTCACTCGCTGTGGCGGCCGCAGCAGCTGAGGCCTTCACCAGGATGGCCGGAGGAGCCGGTGCAGGTGTCGGCCAGCCCAGTACGGGGCCCTCTCCTCCCATTCCGCCGCTCTGGCCGATGCTCTTCTCGCAACACCAACCCCCTCCACAGGCTCCATCAGCCACGGCCAATGCTGGCAGTGATGGCACTGCCAACAGCACCGGCTCTGCCGCCGCTTCCATTCGATAGGAGGCATTGGCTCGAGAGGGTCTAGATACTATAACAGGTCGTCTGCGCCCTCCCTGACAGGGGACTCACTGCCACGTAGCCAAGTAGCAAGTACGTGTTGGCAGTAGCCAAGTACACAGATCTTGCAGGCACTGCAACTCCCGCTTGTAACGAGGGCTCAAGGTGACCAGTGTCTGATGCTGAGCAAATCGATTTTGTACATCACATTCAGAGCATCCGCAGGCCACTATGTGTAGTGCGCAATTGTCCAATTTGCAGCACAGTTGCTGGTAGTCAAGCATATGCTGCTCTGCCTGCATGAAGTTGCTACAGCTGCAACAAGTTTCTGAGGTTTCTGTGCATGATACTGCGCCTCATACTCTAAGTGACAAAATAACTGAAGGAACGCCTCTCTACTTGAAATGAAAATTCCTTTGCAAGGTCCCCCAGCCCCGCATGCTTTATGTGAAATTGCATCAGTAAGATCTTGCAAGAAAAGGCGCGAGTTTTCACAACATCAACAACAAAACAAATACACCAGTGGCTACAAGGCAAAGAGCAAGGACCACGAGTCCTGAAGGCTACCCAGGTTCCCTTGGTTGTCACTAAATCGTCATGCCAAAAGGCTTGTTGAGTCTCACTCATAGTGCGGGTTTCTCATCAAGGCCTTTGACACAGGCCCCCAAAGCGCTAATTGCTCAGTTGCTCAGCTCACCGGTAATCTTGGCTTTGAGGTCCTCAATTTCATTCAGGAGCTCCTTGCGGCTCTCCTGCACTCAAGAGCACGGCAAGCTGTCACAAACCCCAAAGTGGATTTGTTCTGGACAATGATGTCCACTTTCTCTTTGCCCATTCGATACTGCACAGGATGTGCTGATTGATGGAACCTCATGCAATGAATGCTAAGCTTCCAACTTATGCTCAACAACGGCAACGCTGTAGCTCGCAATGCAGGTGGCAGCGGAGAAACATACAGTACATAGCACATGCATAGCACAGGACAATAGAGGGGCCAGCTTTTCAGCCCTTCGAGCAGGCAGATCAAGGAGACAAGTTAGCAGTAGGTAGCCGCCAGTCGTCCTGATAAGCCTACCTTCAACAGCAGGTAACGATACACAAACCAGCCGGTGTAGCCAAGGCCCACAAGCTCCAAGAGTTTGGGCAGCTGCCAAAATGACAGGACAGGTCGCACAGGCCTCCGTCAAAATGGAACGACCAAGCAACGTCTTTGATCAAGAACAACGCACTGGCTTGAAGTAGGAACAAGAGGAACAGAGCAAGCCCACTTGTGAGTTGAGCGCACGCGTCTCCAGCATGACACACGAGAACAGCAGTAAGTAAATCTGCAGTAAGTGGCTTGCTGTGCAGCCCTTTCTGGAGAGATAGTAGCGCACCAATGGGATGGAGTTGATGCCACCAACAATGGCGGACGAGAACCAGAGAGCCACAAGGGCAGCTCCACCATAGAGAATGACCTGGGGCTTGTTCTCAGTCTTCTCCCACTGTCAGACACCACAAGCCCGGTCATTCACAGCCGTGTGCCTCATCGGAAGCCCTCTTTGATCAGGGCATGCTTATATGCTTTGCCCTGTCCCACAGGTGCTCTGTCGCTCTGTCTAGTAACATCTGCCAATGCGAGAATACTGCGAGCGCTGAAGCAGGTCTACAAGCTGTTGTGCTGACAGAAAGGCCTCATCTAAGCCTCTGCACGGCACATAGGTGAGAATCTGAATTGCACGTGTATTCATGGCCAAATGTATGTCACATCCCAGAGCGTGGGCCATTGAGGCTGTGCTGGGGCTCCAGAGCATTCTCAAGGCGTTTCCGTCAAAGCCATGCCACGCCAGCCTACAACCCCAGCCTGCCTTCGCACGAGCACAGTTGCCATGTACAAAGCCGTGGCTGCATGTGCTCTGTTTCCTCCACATTGTCCAGCAGTGTTGCTCAAAATCCAAGCGCCTCTTCCCAACCTCAGAGTCGACTAAGCTTCTGCCAAGGGCGAGGGCTCACGAACCTTCAGCTTGAGGTCCTCGATGAACTCGCTGCCCTGCTTGGACACATCGCTCGCTTCAATCTCCACCTTGGACTTGGCGGCCCGTGCACCAGCTAAGAGACCGGGCGCTGTCGCACAGCCGCCACGCACTGGCCGTGAGACCACGACCATCGACTGACCACCGCCGCCTCCTCGGAAGGTCCCGGCGGGCTCTGGCAGTGGGCGTCGACCGGCGGCTGCCCGCGCAAGGAATGCGAGGGGGTGGTGTTCGGCTCACCCGACCGCAGGCGGGGGGACCGCAGAGCCAGGGGCGCGGCGACGAAGGCGGAGCGGGAAAGCGCTTCGCGGCAGGAGGCCCTCGCAGCAGCCGGCGCGACGACGGCGGCGGCGGCGGCGACGGCGACGCAGGACGCGGCGGCCATGGCGGGCGCGGCGCGGGGGCCGAGAGAGGGGGTTGGAGCCTTGGCGACGAGCTGAGCGGTGCCGGGCGGCTCGCCTGGCGGACGCGGCGTGGGGGAGTCTTCCTTCTTGAAGCGGCGCGCGCGCCAATGGGGTCCGCCTCCGCGGCCCACCGTCTCAGCGCCAAGGGGAGCCCATTGGTGTGGGGTGGCTTCTGTTGCCTTTTCGCGTGTGCACAGCGCATCGCCTCGGCTCTGGCCTCCTCTTCTCAGTTCGTGCGCACCGCTCCCCCCCCCCTCTATCCCCGGTTTTTGCCTGAACAATGTATTGGCTTGATTTGGCCACACCCTTTCTTTCCATGCGCACCGCGCGCATTCTCTCCCCTTCCAGCCGGTTGTCGCTCGCAGAACCTGTCATTGGGCTCTGGCCTCTAACAGAAGAAGTGGCACTCCCAATGGGGGCCTCTCCCAGCCACCAGTTAATCTGGCCGCGCTTGCTTCTTGGGCAAGGGCTGTGAAAAGCCAGCCCAAAAAAGGTTGACAAAGGTTCGAAGGGGCCACATGATGGAGGGGCAACAGCCATCGCCTTACTTCGGAAGAGCTTATCTTTACCTTTTGCCGTCTTACTCTCTCTTCTTCTCCTCGCCGGGGTGGTGGGCCGTCCGCCGTTCAGACGGTGAGAGCCAGTCGGCAGCGCGTCCCCAATCGATTGGGAAAACGGCGCGCCCGCCGCTCCCGCCCCGCCGCGATGCCGCGCTCCCGGATCCAATCGAGCCAGTGGCGCGCGCCGGCAGGCCTATCCCACTGGCCCCCGGGATCGCGCACGTGGCTCACGGGCGCGCGCCCCGTGGCCGCCGCGTGGCGGTGGCCCTAGCCTTCACCGCCTCGGCCGTCTGGCCCGTTCGTAAAAATAGAAGGAAAAGAAAGAAGAAGGCTCGCCCATAGAGAAGAGGAGGCTGGCAAAGAGAAGGGGCACTCCCAAGCAAAGCCAGCTCAAAGTAGAATGGACAATGTCCAAAGAAAGAGCAAGCGCGGCCAGATGAACTGGTGGCTGGGAGAGAAAAGAGAAGTGCGCGCCCATAGAGAAGAGGGGCTGGCAAAGAGAAGTGCGCCCCCATAGAGAAGAGGGGCTGGCAAAGCCAGCCCAAAAAAGAATGGACAATGTCCAAAGCCAAAGAAAGAGGAGCCGGAAAAAGGACTAACTACACTACAAAGAGCAAGCGCGGCCAGATTAACTGGTGGCTGGGAGAGGCCAGCCCAAAAGAATGGACAAGGTCTGAAGGAGTCGGACACTACAAAACCCTGCAGAACACAGAGACGATGTAGAGGGAAGCTCAGTACCCACGAGTGAGCAACATCAGGTCTGAGTAGCTCGCTGCAGGGAAAGAAGAAGTGGCGCTCCCAATGGGGGCAAGGGCTGTGAGAAGCCAGCCCGAAAAGAATTGACAAGGTTCGAAGGGGCCAAACTACGAGCTAAGCAGCGACTGTGGGCCTGAAGAGACTATGGCAGAAGGGGGGAGGATGGACCACTCAGTAGTTACGAGTAAGGAGCCTCACATCCGACAGACTAGCTGCCGGAAACCTATCCCCCTGACGAAAGCCGGAGGCCGCAGCGAGAGCACGGCCAGCACGCAGATGTAAGGGGAAAGAGGCACACCGCCGTGACCCAGAGGCGGCATCGCCCCTGGCAGACCCGGCCGCCGGTCAATGGCCTGGCGGGCAAGCCGCTGAATGGCATGGCATCCTTGTGAAGGCTGGCTTCTCGGTGGCAGCCGAGAACTCTGCCGTCATGCCGCTCCAGCAACGGGCCGACGGTCTCCACGCTCGTCGAGTGGACCTCGTGGCCACCCCACCAGCAGGCGGGCCACGTCTTCTCCTGGACGTGGTGACAACCGACTCCTATGACCGCTCACATCCAACCCAGCGTGCCACCAAGGCTGGGTATGCGGTAGCCTGCGCCGCTCGGGCCAAGGAGCTAAAATACGCAGATCACCCGCGGGAAGACGAGTTCTTCCCGCTCGCCATCGATACGCACGGGGCGCTGGGCGCTCGGTGGCTCGAGCTGCTCAACCAGCTCTCTCGTCACGCCATTGCCCGCCGCTTCCATGGAGAGCCGGTGGACTCACATGCAGCAGCGTCGCTAGCGCAGGTGTACCGCATGCGCTTGGCCGTCTCGCTGCAGAGGTCTATGGCCCGCACGCTGCACCTGCGTGCAGGCAAAGCCCTCGCTGCTGCCTCTGGCTCTGGCCAGGGACCCGCTTCCAGGAATCCAGTCTCTCTGACCTGAGGCTGCTTAGCAGGGGTTACTGAGTGCTTCGTAGCTGCTTCGTTTCTTTTCTGTGCTTGTTGTTCTTCGTGGCCCCTTCTCGTCCTTTGTTCATTCTTTTCTGGGCTGGCTTTTTCCAGCCCCTATCCTCAATGGGCGAGCCCTTCTCTCGCTGAATGAGATCCAGCCAGCGGCTGCCGAAAGCCCCGTGTACATCCATCGCCAGCGTCGCGAATTCATCCCCCACCGGGTGATCAGCATAGGAGGAGAGGCCAGCCCAAAGGAATGGACAAAGAAAGAGGAGCCAAGAAAGGAAGAAAGGAAGTGCAAGTGAGCTTATACGAAAGAAGGAAGTTCCCAAAGTGGGCGAGAGCTGTGAACAACCAGCCCGACAGGAGAGTACCAGCATCATGCCTCCGACCGCTGGGGCGGATGGCCGCCTCCACACCTGGCGCGCCGATCTCGTCGCTAGCGCGCTCGGCGGGGGGCCTCTGCTCAATGGGCGAGCCCTTCTCTCTGCTCATTACCGACGTCGTCACAACTGACTCTTTCGATTCCAGGAGCGCCAACGCTCGGCGGAGGAGGCGGGCTACGCAGTCCGCCAAGCGGCAGGCGCCAAGGATCGCAAATACTCGGATCACCCGGTGGGCGACGAGTTTGTCACACTCGCCGTCGACGTACACGGCGCCTTTGGCGCCAAATGGCTTGACCTGCTTCACCGCCTTGCGGGGCGAGCAGCGGCCCGCCGCCACGGGCAGCAGGGCGAGCAGCCTGGCTTCTATGTCGCCGGGTCCCTCGCCCAAGTCTACCGGATGCGTTTGGCCGTCTCTTTGCAGCGGTCCCTAGCTTTCGCGGTCCACTTGCGCGCAGGCCGCGCTCTGGCGGCGGCCTCCGGCTTCCGTCAGGGCGACGTCTTTCCGCCTGCTAGCTATTCAGGTTTGCATCTACTGACTAGAGGTTACTGAGAGTCCGCTTGCTGCTGACTCAGTCCTTAGCACTCCGGCTCCCTCAGACCTTGTCCATTCCTTTGGGCTGGCCTCCCCTAGCCACCAGTTCATATGGCCGCGCTTGTTCTTCTGAGAGCGCCCCGTCTGACAGGAATTGACAAGGTCCTAAGAAGTAAGCCCTTCCTCAAGGAGAAGTATATCAAGGAAAAGGGGCCGAGGGCTCTGAAATGCCAGCCCCGAAAGAAAGGAAGCTCAGCAGGATCTGGCATCTCCTGATGTTGCTCCCCTTCGCGGGTCTGTGCTCCACAGCAAGAGCTTGCTTCACAACCGCCGTTTCTCCTCTGTTCTCCAATCACTTTTTCCAGCTGGACATTTGCTCCTCTCGACAGGGCCAGTAGACCGCCCCCGTGTCCAGGGTACAGACGCAGGTCCGCTAATGGCTGCAAACAGTGATCAGACTAGCACAGACCCGCTCTCACCCAAGGTGGGTGGCAGCCATGGCCAGGGTGCACGAGAGCAGCCGCGTCGCCTCGCATGTGCAGAAGCAGGGCATCCTCTTCTACGAGGAGGGCCCATATGGCCCACTGGGCTGTGTCATGCGCGAAGGTGTCAATTGCTAAATGACGTCGATGAGACTATCCAGACACAAATGCTGACGTGCACGGACTACACAATGTACTGAACGATAAGTTGGTCGCATTGGCCAGACGAAGAAGGCAGTCCAACTTGAGGCCACCAGGATCGATTCTCAGAGCTTTTGTTAAATACCAGCACCACCATTGTTTGACTCTTCACTTGCAAAGCGGATTCTTAAGCTTTTCTTTGGACTGGACTCGTGCCATTGCTTGAGACTTGGACTTCAGAATGTGATCAAGGACTGGCTTACTGAGTTATGTGGACACGTTGTTGGTCAATCGGATTTGTCTTATCACTTAGCTCTACCTGTACGGCTGCTAATGTAGCTCAGATCTGCTTTTACCTTGGACTACTACTTACTGTCTATTTCTCATGTGCATGAGATTCAGGTCAGCAAGGTTGCGTGGACGATTATGAGTAGTTCAATTCTGGTTGACAATGAGCAATCTAGTACTCAACTTCATCATAGCAACATCGCAATTAGTATGACGGTGGCTAGTCATGAGGAAGAAAATGGCTCTTTCAAGTTGACAGCAATGGCTGTGAGAGGCCAGCCCAAAGGAATGGACAAGGTCTGAAAGGGCCGGATGGTGCAGAAAGCAGGATACTAGTCTCCAAGACGTCTGCAAGTTGGGCTCTCAATAACCTCTAGTCAGTAAGTGCAAGTCAGAATAAGTAGAGGGCGGATTAGAACCCCAGATGGGATCGAGATGTTGTTTGTTTGTTTCTAGTCACCAGACCCCCCAAGGAAGCTATCGAATTATCATTCACGAGATCCCAAAGTAAGTCATTACTATACAGGGCCGAGGTTACTCGATACAAGCCCGCAGCTTATCTTGGTTCTTGTTGCGAGTAGTATGGGCAACAACTTACACACAAGCCATGGTGCAAGAATGTACACGCGCAACAACACATGCAAGAACGTCCGCAGACGCAATATATGCAGTACCTTGTCCACAAGATGACGACCTGTGCATTGTTAACGACTGCCACCCGGTTTGCGATGCTGCTAGGTCTCGGTTCGCAGCCTTGACTGAGGAGACATGACAAAGGAGCTCAGGGTGGGGTATGCTCGCGATAGGCAGCACAAAGTGTCAAGGATGCTCAGCTGCAGAGTTACCATGACTTCTCGCAATTGCATGCGGGTCCGAGCGAAGGCTCGTCAGGTCCTGACCAAGGCTCGACGTTCCAAGGTGCGGCGCTGACGCACGCGTGGCTAGCTGCAAGGAGGTGAGAGTTGCGAAGCACATTACTTGCTTGGGGCAGCTTTACCCCGCCTTCTTCCGCTGGTGCCGGTGACGGCAAGATCTTAGCACTACCTACGAAAAGCCAGGTTCGCCCGTCGGCTAAGCTGGTTGGCCAACCGTTTGACCAGCCAAAAGACCCAGTGAGAAGAGGCGCGCGGTGCTCATGCATTTAGAGGGAGGCCAAAAGCAAGCCAGTCCACTGTTTGGTAAGAAGAACTGTCAGGTTTATTGAGAGGGACTAAGTCAACAAAACGTAAAACAACTGGCTTTTTGGAGTCGAATACCCTGAGAGCAGGCTCGCAGTTTGCATGGATTGAGAGGGAGGCCAAAAGCATGCCAGTCCACTGTCTGTAAGAAGAACAAAGGATAATCTAACAAGGGCTATGGAACGAAATGAGGAATACAACTGAAGGGGACTATGGTGGTACATACGAGTGAGCACATACATAACTGCCAGGCATATTGTGGGCAACCCAGTGGCTGGTCCGACCACGGGTGGTGGGCTCCAGCACTCCTTCTCACGATCGCCGCCACCGTTTCAGTAGCGGCCACCTGTACAGTACTTTGGGCGTGGTCGAGGTACCCTTCGGAGGGGCTTCCCTTGAACTGTGGGAGGTCGGCGTCACGCTTAGGCTTTGGCCCTTGTAGTCGCTTCGCTGTTGTTAGAGAACGGGTTTTCTGAGCGCTTGCCTCGACCTTGGTCTGGAAGAGGTCCCCCGACTTGAACCGCACCTGGAAGTATGTAACTCAACCTGAAGTTTGCCCGTGTCAAGCCAAATCAGCTGTCTGAGTCAGTCAACATGAATAAGCCACCGACAGGAAGTATCACAACAGCTGAGACAAATGATTGTCCAGCCCTATCCGCTCGTTCACTATATTACTAATCTCAACAGGCGCAGCATTCGTGTTTCACTATCTGCAGAAGCGCTTGAAGGTTACTCGGCCAATTTGGATCAGCCTCACCAGGCCATTGTGGCCGCAGTCCCTTCCTTCCTTGTGATAGCATACTGACTTCGCTGAGTGCTTTGCATTTTGTTGGGGCTTCCACCTTGACCTTGTCTTCTAATCTTTGTGAGCATGCCTTCCGCAACCGCCACTTCCACTTTTAAAGGACTCTTCTATCCAGCTGGGCCGAGAATTGTGCGGTATATTGACCCTTCTCGAGCTAAGTCAAAGCCAAGCGAGCTGCGCAACCTACAAACGTGGTGTGCTCTATTCGCATCCGCGGGCCTTTGTGGATGCAGCCTCTGAAAGACTTTCCCTCTTGCCCCTGCAGCCCTGCTGGGGGGGCATCCTCTCAATCCCACCGGGTGCCGAGCTGTGTGTTTTATCCTGTCGCGTCCTTGGTAGGTGCCCTTGGCAAACTCATCTCTGACGTGGTGGCTTTCCCACACTCCTTCCAATAACCTTGCCTACTTTTACACTTGCAGTCCATGTTGCAACACCGCGATCCACATAGAAGGGCATGTCTCTACCCAAGGGCATGACGATCCACAAGCAAGGGACCCTCTGTAGATGCATGTGGGCATGTGGTGGCCTGACAGGTGCTGTGGGGCTCAGAAGTCGAGCTGTGGTGATGGGAACTTGCGCACCAGCATGTCAAGGCTCAAAACTGTGGCAGGCACAGTGGCTGCACGTGGCTGAGTTTGCTGCACCTCGCAGAAGGAGATGCTGTTGATGGTAAGGTCCGTACCATCAAGGTCGAGGCACAGGCTGCTGAAGAAGGACTGCAAACCTCGAGCGACGACCTCTGAATTATCTTTTACGCTCCCTTCCCTCACAGTCGCATCACAGCAATGGGCTGTAATCCAAACGGGATCCTGATATTCAGGGGGAGCAGCTTGCAACTGCACCGCATACTCAAGCTGGTCAAATTCCCAGATTCCTCGAAAGTAGATTAAGCCATCCGAGATCAATGTTGCTCGTTGCCACTGGACCTTTGTGCCAGGCAGGAAGCGAAAACGTCGCCCCCTCACTGCTGTTGCACTGGCCCTCGTCATGAGCGGATGCAGAAGGAAATGGTCGAAATCCTCGGCGTCAAAGAAAAATTTTGCCCTACCACGAGCAGCAGTGACAAGCATAATCACCTGCCTGCACATGAATACATACCAGCCACATTCAGGAAGTCTGGCAGAGAGGTTTGGCACCCTGCCTGAAGCAGAGGAATGAGTGAGTACTCGGCATATATGGAAGGTGGGAAGGAGGCCTGAATGACGTAAGCAAATCACCCAGGAGGGAGGAAGGTGGGTGAATGCCGAGCACAGGCAAGGCCCTGCATCACACAATGACAAGTGATGGCCTAATTGCAGATGATGGTGGTCGCATGGAGGGTAGAGCATGCGCATCGAGGGACAGCCGCGAGGAGCCTTGCCTTGAGAGCAGCGCCCCAATGTCGATCTCGACGTCGTTGACTGCGATCTGCAAGTCCCGAGAGGAGAGACCGCGTGGGCTCCGCCTGCTCTGACAGACAGGAATGAGCCACAGCGAGAGGAGCACCCGTCAGAAAGCCCGCTTATCGCAGAGGTGCAACTACCAAGCTCGGCGTCATCCGAGACGTCCTGGCCCTGTGTTTAGGGGTCTCAGGGTTTAGGGACTAGGTTTCTGAGTAGGAGTCCGAAAGCGCAGCGGTGCAAAGAGGGGCAGCACTGCCGCCCTCCGCGCCGCTGCCGCAGGCCGTGCTTATGGGTGTGCCGCGGGCCCACACCAGCCGCGGCCTCGGATACGGACGCCGGCGACGCGGCCCGCCAGCAGCAATGGCAGCGTGCAGTCGATCTCGGCGTCCACGCTCTCGTACGCCACCAGCCGGCTCTGCAGCGCCACCGTCGCCACCCGGGCCAGCAGGTCGCCGGACTACGGGGCGGCCCACGGAATTGAGCGTCAGGGCTGCGCAGTCTCTCCAGCGGGCGGGGCGAGCTACGGCACCGCGAGCTGGGCTGGTGCCGCTGACCAGATCGGCGCGGGCACGGCCGGGCCGCGGCTCCCCCGCAAGCGAAGCCGGCCGTCGCCGGNTGAAATTAAAGGGAGGCCAATTCAAGCCAATACATTGTTCAGGCAATGTCTAGTGCAGGATAAACAGGGGAAGGGCTCGCCCATTAAGGATAGGGGCTGGAAAAAGCCAGCCCAGAAAAGAATGAACAAAGGACGAGAAGGGGCCAGGGGAAGTACAAAGAACAACAAGCACAGAAAAGAAGCGAAGCAGCTAAGAAGCACTCAGTAACCCCTGCTAAGCAGCCTCAGGTCAGAGAGACTGGGTTCCTGGAAGCGGGTCCCCTGGCCAGAGCCAGAGCCAGCAGCGAGGGCTCTGCTTGCACGCAGGTGCAGCGCGCGGGCCATAGCAAAGGCTACATAAAAACGAAGCCCTATACTGACTCCTTCGATTCCAGGAGCGCTACACGCTCGGCGGAGAGAAATGCGCGCCCATAGAGTAGAGGTGCTGGCAAAGCCAGCCCAAAAAAGAATGGACAATGTCCAAAGCCTAAGAAAGAGGAGCCGGAGAAACTACAAAACACTGCAGAACACAGAAACGATGCAGAGGAAAGCTCAGTACCCACGAGTGAGCAACATCGGGTCTGAGTAGCGGAGGAGGCGGGCTACGCAGTCTGCCAAGCGGCAGGCGCCAAGGATCGCAAATACTCGGATCACTCGGTGGGCGACGAGTTTGTCCCACTCGCCGTCGACGTACACGCAAAATGGCTTGACCTGCTTCACCGCCTTGCGCGGCGAGCAGCGGCCCGCCGCCACGGGCAGCAGGGCGAGCAGCCTGGCTTCCACGTCGCCGGGTCCCTTGCCCAAGTCTTCCGGATGCGCCTGGCCGTCTCTTTGCAGCGAGAGCGGTCCCTAGCTTTCGCGGTCCATTTGCACGCAGGCCGCGCTCTGGCGGCGGCCTCCGGCTTCCGTCAGGGCGACGTCTTTCCGCCTGCTAGCTATTCAGATTTGCATCTACTGACTAGAGGTTACTGAGAGTTCGCTTGCTGCTGTCTCAGTCCTTAGCACTCCGGCTCCTTCAGACCTTGTCCATTCCTTTGGGCTGGCCTCTCCCAGCCACCAGTTAATCTGGCCGCGCTTGCTTGAATTATAACACCGGAGAACACAGAGGAAGTGCTCTAGGCCCCTCCGTCATCTGGCCCCTTCGAATCTTTGTCAATTCTTTTCGGGCTGGCTTCTTGCAGCCCTTGCCCCCATTGACAAGGTTCGAAGGGGCCAATTACGAGCTAAGCAGCTACTAAGGGGCCTGAAGAGGCTATGGCAGAACGGGAGAGGATGGACCTACTCGGTAGTTACGAGTGAGGAGCCTCAAATCCGACAGACTAGCTGCCGCAAAACCTATCCCCCTGACGAAAGCCGGAAGCCGCAGCGAGAGCACGGCCAGCACGCAGATGCAAGGCGTGGGCCATGGACCGCTGAAGGGAGACGGGATAATCGCATACGGTATACCTATTGGGAGAGCCAATTCTCCCATAGAAGGGGCCACTTGGCTGTCCGCCCGGCTTGTTCCAGCTGTACCCCCGACCTCTCGTCTGGCCCACCACGTATTGACGTCGTAAGCTGCAGGTATCGTAACGGTCAGTACCCATGCTAAGACCCCGTTAGCGGTGCCCGCGCCGCTGCCCTCCCTAGGCCGCGCCGCCGCCGCCATCGCCGTCGGGGCCGCCGCCTGTCCCTCCTCTTCCGGCACACGGGGCGCCCGCCCGTCGCCTTGCCCCGGTCCGCCATGCTGCACATACAGAACTGCTAAACTTGTCGGAAGCGGCGGCGGCAGCGGCGGAGCGGACCCTCCTCGTCGCTTTCGCCATTCCCATCGACTGCCGGCGTGGCGAGTTCGCGCTCACGGAGGCGCTGAGCGAGGAGCCCCTCACGAAGGCGCTGGAATTAAACTCTGGAGCCACTTGAACATGAAAGCCTAAACCATAAACCCGGCGAGCGAGTGGGGCTACGTCCCGGCCCCGACGAGCGGGGCGAGCCGTGGCCGGCCATGGCGGACCGGGGCAAGCCGCCGGCGGCGCGCCGCAGGGGCGGCAAGGCAGCGGCCCCCCGCCGCGGCGGCAGCCTGAGCCCTGCAGGGGTCGCGGCGACGGCCAGGGCGTCTGTGGCAGGCGGGGGGTCCTCGGCGGCATCGAGAGCCCCCACAAGCAGCGGTCTGAACGCATCGCCGCCTGCCACGAACACCCACCAGCCGCCGCCGGCTGCGACGAAGAGCAGAGGAGGCCGCAGGTGAGGCCTTGCCGACGCTCGACTTAACCCATGTCGCGGCTTACCCCGTGCCCCTCCGTCCGGCGCTCAGAAGTCGGTGCTCAGGCCTCTGCTGGCAAGCTCGTCACTGTGCCCACTCGATGTCTACAGCTACGGAGCACTAGCAGCGTCTAGCTGCAAGCGCAGCCCAATTTGGGCCATTGCTCACCTGCAGCATGCTGATGCATGCTGCCCATGTTGACGACGTGCCCCTCAGCAGCAGTCGGGGGCGAGGCAGTAGCAAGGGCGTAGCAGCTGCAGCACGGGCCAATGGGGAAAAGGGGCAGCCCCCCGGTCCCAAGCGCAAGCGGCCCCCTCTAGACGAGCAGAAGCGGGCTGCGCGCTTTCTGGCCAGCCCGTCCAAGGCGACGGAGGAACGCATTGCGAGGGCGTACGCACACCGGCTGTATCTGATCGATCGCCAGGCCGCTGCTTGTGGCCATGACAGCGTGCCCACCTCTTGTGATTTCCATGTTTTGGGCTCCACCGGCAACGTGTACACAGGTGCTTGTAATTTCTTGTATAGGAGTTGTATAGGAGGGTGTGTGGCAAGCGTCACTTGCGTGTGATCCTGGATGCAGTTACTCTCTATATTTGATTTCCTTGTGTGTATACGTCCGGAGGCACCTCCAAGTCCACTTGTGCAAGGCATGCAAGATTGTATTCAAAGTAACGAAACTTCACCCTTCAAGATACTGTGCAGTGACCATCTCAAGGATGCCACGATGCACCTGCCCCGACAACGCGCGCGGCAACGTGTGCAAGCACCTGCTCTTCGTCATGCTCCGTGTCCTCAAGGTGCCCCAGGACAATCCGTGTATCTGGCAGAAGGCTCTCCTTGCCGACGAGGTCGCCAGCTTGCTACTCAATAATGACAGCAGCGCCGAGCTGGCGGGCCTTCGTGCGAGCACGGGAGTGCTGGAGCAATTCCAGGCACTCAGTGGCGCAAGTACCAGCGCTGTCAGTGGGGCTGCGCCACCTAGTACTGCTCCAAGGGAGCTCGAGGGCGACTGCCCCATCTGCTACGAGCCATTGGCCAATGATTCTGGACAGCCCAAGGAGCCTGTGGTTTCATGCAAGGTGCAGCAAGCCCCAGAATGCATGATGTCGAAGCGGCTCGGTCTTTTCCAACTAGCATAAGCCGCAATAAAGGGTTGCATGTTGTGCTGATCTAAAGCTCACTCGTTCTTGCAGGTCTGTGGGAACAACGTCCATCGCGACTGCTTTCAGCACTGGAAGTCCAGCAAAACTGCTGCAGGGGTCACTTGTATCTTCTGTCGGTGAGTGCTCTGGATCGGCCTCTGCCCTGCAGCCTGCACATGCGTCACAAGTTAGTACACACACAACCTTGGAACACAGACCACTCAGGAGCAGTCATTTGACTAGGCAAAGCCTTGTAGAGTAGGTGCTTGTGTGCCCTCTGTATGTGTAAACCAATGCTTAGACTTGCAAGTCATGAGTCGCGCTGGTGTGCAATGCTTTGCATGTCAGAGCTCCCTGGCAGGATGAGGAGACACAGCCAGGTGTCGGTGGGAAACTGCCAGTCGCCCGCAACGTGTTCCAGGCTAGGGCTGCTGGATACATCAATCTCGCTGAATATTCAATAGATACTCGTCATGCTAATTCTAGCCTGCAAGACCTTTACCCAGACACTTGGCAGTGGATTGGGGCAAAGAGGAAAGGCAAGCGCAAGTTGTATTAGTGATCAGTAGAAAACCATCGATGATACTTGTTTGCCGCAGAGGGTATGTGATTAAGAATGTGCAGCAGACTACTTGAGAAGTGAGATCTTGGACCACACAGTGTCAAAGACAATCTTGCCAGAATGTCTACCCGCTAAGCAAGCACATGTACGCAATTTGTGGAGCTTGACGTTGTGACTTTTGAATTTTGGGTCATCATGAGAATATAAATAGGATGATGCAGGCCATGAAGAGATTTGACTGCTACTAACACCCCAATGATGGAATGTGATGCTCATCTTCCCATCAGGACTAGCAGATGCTGAGGTATGTGCGCTGCTTGACAGCCTACTTGTCACAGCTCTGTATGTCAGCACTCTGCAATCACCTGTATCTGTTTGGAATTCTATTGCAGTCCACAGACGAGCATAAATTTATACAGCAGGTCATTCTATAGCGCGGGCAGGCATCAAGTTGACGTATAACCTCTAAAGGCTCCAAGAGCCTACTTCTTAAGCTAGGCTATACACCATGCGAAGGGCTAATCTGGGCCCGACTAAGTACGCATAACGGTGTAGTTGCTTGAGTAATCTTCGAGCTGAACTCTCAGAGATGAACATGAGAAGTTGCTGCCAAGTAAAGAAGCACAAATGAATCAGCTGGGCCAGAGTGAAAGAGGAAGAGAATGGACGCAGAGATATGCAGCTGCTGGATGGATCTGCACGCCGCATGCGTCAATGCTTGGTGGTGGTGAATACCCAACAATCTCAATCTATAATCTGGCACACTTCTTGTAGAAATGAGACGCAAATACCTGAAAGACAAAAAGCATATTCTGCACAAGTATAGGGATCCCTCCAACAACTCCTGACATTTCTTCTGATAGACTGGTTCCTTGCACCTCCTCTTCTGACTGCCAAAGATCAGCTGAATTCTCCGATAGTGACAGCTGTTGTCCTTCATCAAGGGTACTAAGTGCATTGCCACCCCATTCAGGTGCCTTGGATACTTTCTCTGAAGCAACATCATGTCCACTGTGTATTGTTGAGAGCCTTGGACTAGCTGTTCTTGGCAGAGCATCGGAGATAACGGCGTAGGGTTCTTTGTCTAGCATCGGGCCTGCCAAATTGTAAGGGACCCACCTGCCGGAGATGCACTGAGTCGTGTGTCAGAGACATGCGAAGGCGAGCACATTAGATGCATAGACATATAGATTTTAACATGCAAGGGTTTGACTCCAAGTCTCGAGCTTCATGGAGATAAGTGCAAGCCCACACCCAAAGCATTCACGCACTCAAAAGGGCCTGTGCATACTTGTAACGTAGTGGGCAGAGCAAGTCGGATGGCGCGTAGGCTGCCTTGTATTTCATCTTTGGGCATGTGTGAATGTAGTAACCCAGATAGTAATACTGTAGTGACTTGCAAGCAACTGATGCTCCTCGAACCCACTCGATCTCTTGAAGAGCGGAGTACTTGCCCAGAGACAAGAATGCAAAGTCTGGATCCCAGAAGAGGTACTTGCTTGACAGGCACTTGGGAAGCACATCCACGACGCCGACAGCAACAAGGCGGCCATCAAACCTGTATTGTTGGTGGAAAGATCCAAAACCTGAAGAAGGACCACTGCCATCCTCAAGTTGTTGAATAGGAATGAGTGGACTGTCCACCAGAAAAGCTCTGTAGGAGGTGGGCGTCACCTTCCGCGGGTTGTCATTGTGCACTGCAACCTGCCATGAGCAACATAAGAGCTGATGAGCTTTTGACAGAACGGCATTAATCTTTCTAGACGGTGATGACCCCAGAGTCACACCTCAACAGAACCGCCAACTTCAGGGAGAGATTAGCTTGAAGCCCAAGCGCACTTGTGCCGGAAGCTCCTGTGAAGGACCCATGTTACCTGGTACTTCTTATACAGCTTATATTCCTCCTCAATGAAGCTAGACCTGGCCATTGTCACTGCCAGTTCCTTGTACTGAGGTACTCCTGCATGACCTGCACTCGGGGCCTGACGCAGGGGCTGGCCATGAAGTGAGGCAGCGCTGTTGACCACGCCCGCATGATCGTGTTGCAAGTCCAAGGTCATATCTGAAGTCCTTCCTTCAGTGCCAGCGGACTGAAGTTCTTCACTCGCTGCTAGCTCTCGTGGATACCATGATGCTGATCTTGAGAAATTGAGATGTCCCTTAGTCGCCACTACCTCAAACCCCCTCTCCTTAAGGGCTCCAGCAAGAAGCTCAGCTAAACCATTCGCGCCAGTAAAGGGGACCTTCCCTGTCAGCTGTGGGCCTGCCTGCATAAGTATCGGTTTTCGAGGTGGTAGCTCCTGGCAATGTGCCTCAGCAGCTTCATGAGTTGCAGATGAATTCATAATTCTGGGCCTTCTTTCTCTAGTGGCCCTCAGAACTCCAGCAACAGCCAGGGCAACACTGCAAGTATACTCCAGCGACTTTGAGCCCTCTTGCAACTTCACTTGGGCAGGGATCGGCCGCACAACTGCCCGAGGGGGCACGAAGTCACCTGGCAATGCAATCTCTCCAAGAACATCGATCACAACTGCATCCACGGCCTCAGAGATCGTCTTCACAGGATCAAGCTTACGCGGTAAGCTCTTGGGTGAAAGACAGGGACTCTCAAGTACCGTGGTCTCTGCGAAGACTTTGCTGCAACAGGTCTCATGAAAAATGCTGATGTCAGCCCCGTTTTCTGCAGTGCGCGTTTGGCTGTCAGCACCCTGAGGGCTCTCACAGGTAACATCAAGGGCACTGGCTTCATGCCGATTAGTGGAACCCATCTGGCAGCCAACTCGCATCTCCCTTGCCGTGCCATTCTTTGCTGTGCTGTTGGCTGCACCACACTGCTGCCCTTGCCTTTGGCCACTGAGATACCTGCGAGGGCATCCGCAATGTAATTCTCTGTGTCTGTGATACTTGTTCAGGAACAAGCTCCTCCTCCAGCAACTGACACTGGAGAGCAGCTGCCACATATCACTATCCACGTTTGTGGCCAAGGGGGGCAGGGTACTCACCTTTGAAGGCGTGCAAGAACCCGTCGCTGTTCCTTGCTGGGCTTGAAAGACCCCGCATGCAAGCGGATTGTGTAAGGTGGACAGCAGGTGTGCGCCAGGTTGGGCTTGTATAAGAACTTCCCGCATCTCCTCCAGCCACGATCCAGCAGGTCTGCTTCATCAGGCGTTCTGCTTCATCAGAGTGGACAATCGCGAACAATGTGTCTCACCCCTGGCACCTGCGCCTCCGATGAATTCAGATCCTCTTCACCTAGCTACATATGCTCTATACTGCTTCTCATACACATAGCTGGAAACACTATTGTGAAGACAGTGGAGGAAGTCAGACACGCACCCTGATAATCTTCGACAGTGAGTTTGTAAGCCGTCATCCCTGAAAGTAGGTGCGATGCAACAACCAGAGTCTCAAAGGCATGCAACAACGTGTCACTGTGGACCATCCATCTTTGCACAGCAAGAGCAGTGCAAAGACGACAGAAGAAGTTCTTGCAGAGCATAATTGGACCTGACGTTCCAGAGAACATAGAAAGCAAAGGGCAAGCGAAGCAGCAGCAAAGGCAGGACGTCCTACTCCGCAAGAATGAAGCGAATGTATCAGGATCGGCACAGTCGCGGGGTGGAGCACTGGACGACATGGCCACGAAGCCGGCAGAGGGAGTACCATAGGACGTGCTCGTGTCGCCGGAGCTCCGGCAGTACCCGCAGGGCTGCCAGTACTCGCCCTGCTCCTCCACGACGCTGCGCTTGGCCAGGTCCGCTGCCATTCGGGGAGCAGGTGGCGCAGGCGACCGCGCTGCGCCACGCCGCGGCGGCGCTCGCCAGGCAGGCGGCTCTCCGGCGACGGCGCCGCGCGCGAGAGCCGGCTGCTGACGGCGGC
>WELB01000003.1:272586-286795 GCA_009602725.1 Spirogloea muscicola | reverse complement strand
GGTGACGGCCTGCGAGGAGCTCGCCGCCCCCGGCAGCGGCTGCGGCGGCGGCGGCGACCGGAGATCGCCGCGGCGATGATGGGCGAAGGTGGCGGCGGCGGCGGCGGCCACGCCCTGCAATTCGTGACCGAGACGGAGGTGAGCTGGGAGCGAGACGTCGCCTCCCGCGCTGCACGGCTCGGGCTGCCACGGCAAGGCGCGCCACAGGCTCCTCGAGCAGCAACATATGGCTTGCGCTAGCATGGTGGCACTCCCATGTGGCTCCACCAGTGTGGTCATGACCATCCTCTGCATGCACCTGGCTGGCGTTAACAGCCGCTCTTATGGTATCGGCAGCCGCATCCTTCTTTCCTTTCTTTGCTCCATCTTGCTGTCTGCAATGTGGCTGACGCTGCAGCTGATGTTTGCAGCTCGCGGCTCTCGCAGTTGGAGAAGGTTCGGCAGGTTCGCGGAGCACGCCCCGAGGATGGCACGGTGCCAGCGGACAGGCCTCTCTACGAGGTCGCTGGCCAACTCTGCTACTGATAGCGCTTGCTTACCTCGCCTAGCGTCACGAAGCATTTAAGTCTCGTGCTGCAGGTGTAGCTCACCTTCGAAGCCCAGCGGCCGACAGTTGGTTGAGTTAGGAAATGCTAAAGTGCCCCGGTATAACTCTTGCACGCGCGTGATTTGATAAGCTTCTCATGGAGTTCCATGTCCATGACTAGTGCAGATTTTGAAAGAGAACAAGGAGAAGAAGGACGCCGAATTCAAAGAGAAATTCAGAAACTGTACCTTCTTACCCCCTCCTCTGCAAAGCTTCTGTGATCTGTGTGCTGCCAGACTATCTCCTTAGGTTCTTCTACCCTGCTCCTGCACAAGCTACTGTCCATGGCATTCCAAACAGCTTAGTGATTATACTTGCTACAGCTTGCCATGCTTGTCAGGGCAAACAGATTCCACAAATCTGAGTAGTATTGTTTCTTATGTTCACAGTACCACCAAAAGCTTTGGATGACGAGGAGACAGAATTTTTGGAGGCTGTGGAGAAGGTAAGCTCATCAACCTGGCCTTCTGTGCTTCTGCCTCAAGGTTATCATGCTGCCCCATAGGCACGTGCAGTTGACTTGATGACATTGCAGCTACTTTACTTGAACCGTTTCTGCCAATGTGTCGTGGCTCGGTCTCCAGTATGCCTGCTCGGGAATGCTCAAGGACTGAAATTAGAGTTGCCAAGTGCTCAATGAATGCTTGCTGCCAGGATGTAATGCGTGCTGCCAGTTACATTGTCAGACGGGATTTGCTTGATGCTATGTTGCTTCTGACAGCAAAGACGGGATATTGAGAAGTCACAGGCTGACGAAGAGGCTCGGGAACTCACAAATTTTCAGGTTCACTAGCAGTGCACAAATATCCAAATGTGGCTGCACTGAGGTCCCAGCTAGTGTTATGTCACTGCGGTGTTATGTCACTGAATTACTGTCAGCCCAGGTTTCCCATGCATCACTTCGCTTTATCACTGAATCACCGTTGTTTCATCTACATACACTTTAATTGGTGCAGGCTGCTATTCTGGAACGTACAATACCAGCAATTGAGACTTCAGTGCCTCGTGCCATGTCTGAAAAGGTCCTGCTCATGTTTTCCTTTGCACAAGTGCTTCTTCCCTGTGTGAACAAGTGCATCACAGGTTGCAGCCTCCAGCAAGAGGATGTAGTTTGCTGGTGCCTTGCGGAACAACATCATTTGATAGCTCCAGCCCCATGTTCTCCTGTTGCTGATCAATGTGCGCATTGTGTGCAGGATGACAAGTCAATCAAATCAAGGAAGACCTCTGACCGACTAGTCGCCAGTCATATACAGGTGAAGCATGCACTGAAAAAGCACAAACCGACTGTGAAAGTTGCTGGGGCCCAGCTGCAAAGCACGTTAGTGTCGTCAGCACCTGGGGCTCATGCAACGGTACCAGCTAGTGCAAGCGTAGTGCCTCTTGTGGTAGCTGACAATGCAGCTACAATAGTTCCAAGCCTTGTATCATATGCAAGTGACGGCGAGGATGAAGATGATTGAGAGTAGCTGTGGAAGCTCTACATAGAGCTCCAAGCCCCATGCCCTTCAGATTTTTCATCTCGTTGTCAAAGAGTACAGGACAATTTCGCTGCGTGGTCTCTCAACTCAAAAGCGCTTGCATGGGTGGAAAAGGAGAGGTGAGGGTCAAACTTGATTGCAGTCTTGTCCTCGAAGAGGTCCCGAAAGAGACTGAGGAGATCAATGTTTTGGCACTCCTCACATAAATTTCAATCTAAAACACTGCGACACTGTGGCAAATTTGGTAACAAACGCCTGCACATGTTAGTCGTGTCCTGAATGTCTTTGAGCGCCACAGCGATGACGACCTCTGGTCCTCCATTAATCTCGAAAGTCACTGAGGTGTCCAGTATATGTGTCCATCTAGCAACTGGAGCGTCCTGCCCAGCAGTCAAGAAGATCTGGTCTGGCTCTTTGAATCCGCGGCCCCTTCGGCACCAACTCTCAATGGCGTCCTTCGTGGCTGGGCACCTCTTGTCCTTACTGCGTCCTATTTTCACTGGGTCCTATCAGCCACGGCCTCTTGGTGGCAGCCCAAGCCCCTTTCCATCTCGTTCATTGCAGCTTCCGCCTCTTCTAGGAGTCCAGTCTGTATTCTGAGCCGGCTCCTTTATTCATGCTTGCTGCATGCAATCCTGGGCAAGTCACAACGGTCACTGTGTAAGTTGGGAGGTTGGCTCCTCTCCGAGGTGCAGCGGCAACGTGAGACAAGTATTGCAGTCAGCTTTTGCGCTCTTCACTCGGGAGAGCAATAATGCATTTGGTGGCACGAAGACGAAGAAGCTCTTCAAAGGGGGCAATGGCTGTGAGGCGAGCCCAATCTAGAGTTCATTCCAGAAGGGGGCCATGGCTGTGAAGGGTCAGCTCAGAAAGTAAGAGAAGAAGCAGCTCATTCAGAATGGCGAGGGCTGTGAAATGCCAGAAAGCCAAATGGGTAAAGCATTCTAAAAGGAAAGGCGATGGGTGTGAGAGGCTAACCCACGCCCTCGCCCAAGCTTCTGATAGAGGGGCACTATCCAGACCGTTTACGGCAGTGGGAGATGATTGCCGCAGAAGGTTGAGGAGGCTGCCAGAGATTCAAAACAACCCAAGGAGCCTGGCAAGACAGCTTTCTCTAGCCACATCTGGTGCCACCGACTGCATCACCTCACACGCCGTTGCCAACGCCTTCAGCATCAGCTCCGAGGCCTTTAGGACATTGCTTCAACTCTTCCTCGGCCTGCCACCTAACTGCCCGGTCGGAGTGCGCCAGTGTGAGAGTGGCTTCCGTGCAGAGGGTGCTGAGCTCGCCACTCACATGCTGCGATACCCCACTGGACCAGAAGTGGTGGGCATCCACAACCTCCTCCGCGATGCCCTGGCGGGTTTGATGCGCGAAGCCAGGTACCGTGCGGTCATGGAATTGAACAACACCATGCCTATCACAACGGATGCCCAGGGACGTCATCATCGCCGCACGCTTGATATTGTGGGCGTGCAACCTTGTGGAGGATCACGGGCCTTGGTCGATGTTGTTGTTACGGAGGCCTCTAATGGTCAAGCATCGACACACATTGCTGGCCACGCAGTGGGCAGTGCAGAACAAAGAAAGCTGCAGCACTACTCCAATTACCCCCAATGCGATCAGCTCCTGCCAGCGGCAGTCGACATCTTTGGCTGTTTAGGTCCTCTCTTCCACTCTCTCCTTCAGAATATTGCCAATCTAAGCTACACACGACATGCAGATGTGTACCCGGCTAACATGCGCTTGCCAGCTGCATATCTGTCATTCTTGCGACGACAAATTTCGGCCTGTTTGCAGCATGCTCAGGCTAACGCTTTGCACCAGAAAGCTGGGCGAGCTCTAGTTGGTGGCAGAAGGGCTTCGTAACTGCCATCTAGTATCCAGGCATCGATTAGCGACCTTCACGTATTGACCCGTGGTTACTGAGCGGGTCAATCTGCTGTAGGTTATGTCACATGTGCTTGCCTTTGTACTTAGCCATTTGGCCTTCATTTTTTACAATACACGAAATTTTCAGAAGAAGGAAAGACACAGCACCTATTCCAACGTAAGGCAGTGGCTGTGAGAGGCCAGCCCAAAGAAAAACAGAAAGCAAGCCCAAAGAAATGAATAAGGTCTGGAAGGGCAGAGGCGCAAAATCGCACGAAACCACAGTCCATGACTTCTGCGGGTGGACGCTCAACAACCTCTAGTCAGCAAGTGCGGATCGGATCGGATAACTAGAGGGCAGAACCAAAAGTAGAAAGTCACTTCCAATAGAAGAAGAAGAAACTGCTCGCCCTTAGAGAAGAGTAGCTTGCAAAGCCAGCCCAAAAACAATGGACAACGTCCAAAGCCAAAGAAAAGAGGTGTCGAAAAAGGACTACACTACAGAACACGAGACGATGCAGAGGGGAGCTCAGTACCCGCGAGTGAGCAACATCAAGTCAGAGTAGCTCGCTGCAAGGGAAAGAGGCACTCCGCCGAGACCCAGAGGCAGCAGCCATAGCACCACGGCCTGCTCGCGAGAGTGGACGGCGTAGGCAAGGGAGCGGTGGAACGAGACCGCCAGGCGCACATGGAATACCTGGGCGAGCGAACTGGCGGCGTTGAAGCCGGGCAACGCCCCTGGCAGACCCGGCCGCCGGTCAATGGCCTGACGGGCAAGCCGCTGGAGGAGATCCAGTCAGCGGCTGTCGAAAGCCCCGTTTACGTCGATCGCCAGGGCCCGCGAAATTCATCACCAACCGGGTGATCTGTAACCCCGGACTGCAGCCAGCCGGCCCCACTTAGCTGACACGTGGCGCCGGCTCCGGGGGCTGCGCAGGACGGGTCGCCCCGGGCAGGCTCGGCACGCTCCGCCNGGCGGCGGTGCGGCGGCGACGGCGGCGGCGGCGGCGGCGGCGGCCGGCCATGACTCGCGTCGCGTCCAACAGCGTCCTGGTGGTGCCTCCGTTCGAGGTCGCGTGGCTGTCGGGCAAGGACCTGCAGTTCCCCGCGCCGGGCCGCGGCTGCGTGTGCTTCGAGGCCCGCGCGGAGAACGACGTCACCGTGGTCTTCCGTGCCGACACCGGTGGCTCTCGCCACTACTGCACCGACACCGCCCGCGGTTACACCGTCGTGCTCGGCAGTCACCGCAATCAGCGGCTCAAGGTCTGATCCCCCGCAACCATCAGAATGCCAACATGACGGTGACTGATGGTGACAGAGGTCGAGACAGAGAGCCGTGGAGGGGCTTCATATTCACGTCCTGCTCAGGTTCACGAGGGCGAGAACATGTGCTGTGCAAGTTGTTGAATTTGTAGTCCATCTTTGCAGATTGAGGTCGACGGGCAGCCGGTTGTCGATTTGCCCGGGATGGTCATCAGCCCGACTCAGTTCGAGCGCTACTGGATCAATATAATGTATGGCGCCAGCTATGATCAGCCTCTGGTGATCAAGCACGGTCATGCATTACTGTGGGCTGTGTGCTGCCTGCTTGTGTCCCACTACTTACTGTTTTGGTAGCCGTGTTGACTTCACCCCAACACATTCCTACCAAAGATGTTGCAAGCGAGTCACCCAGGTGTTTCTCTCAGAGCCAGGATGTATTCAGCGACATAGCAGTCTGAGGCCCATGCTTATCTATGCGCGCGATTCTGGCAGGAATGGTGTGATATCCATTGGCCGGGGAGAGGCGGGACATGGGGTTGTCCACAGATGGGAGGATCCAGACCCCAACAGGGCCTTGCAATACGTTGGGCTATCCAGTTGGGACAAGCATGTCGGGTACAGGGACATTCAGGTCAAGGGTCCGATTAGCCCGAGCACTGCCGAACCAAGACAAGAGCTGTGCTCCACTTTCAGCCTTGAGCACCTTCTGTATTCAACCGACCTTGCTGATATGCAGGTACAGTCCACTGGATGAAGCCCTATTTGGCTTGAGTATTCTGGACTTTTTGTTTGATATCTGCAGACTATGACTATGACGCTGCAGCAAGTTGTGGACGTAGTATGCAACTGACACCAATGGTCGGCTTTCTATGTGATTGGACATGAAGTTCGTTGTGGGACCATCTGGAAGGAAGATCTTTGCCCACCGAGTGGTGCTGGTCTGCACCTGCGCGTACTTCCAGGACATTTCAGCTGATGACAAAGCCAGCATGGAGGTTGTGAGGTTGCCTTCTGTGAATCCAGAGGTCATTCTTGCTCTTTTACAGTATCTATATCGAGGAACTCTGAAGGTATGTCGGGTTCCACAAGGTCTGGGTGATAAGTACCTGCAGGATCTCTTACTCTAAGAGAGCAGCAATCGGATCTTGCAAGCAGGAATTTATTTCTGTGAGCAGCACAGTCGTCTTTTCAAGTGAACCTTAACAGGATATAGTCTGGCCTGTGCATGTCAGGTCCACAAGGAGCGCTTGGAAGAGCTGCGGGAGCTTGCTGAGGAATTTGGAGTACCAACATTGGTCCAACAATGTGAAGAGCAACTTTCTTCCTCTTCTCCTGCAGGCGGTCAGAGCAGAAGTGGTGAGTCTGGCCTACCAGATAACTATCTGATTCGGTATCTCATTGGCAATGACTCAGTCCACCTTATGCTGCTACAGTATGTCTTTGGCTTGGTGCGCTTGGCATGACAGGTGCTTTGGCTTCAGACAGAGATCCTATTGATATGGCATATGTGACAACCACAAGCAACACTGATAGCCTGGGTCAAATGGCATACATCCCCGTGGACACACGCAAGTTGCAGGAGCTCCAGAGATCAGGCCATTACTGTGATGTGTCCCTCGCTCTTGAGGGCGGTATGTTTGTTAGCCGAGTCCACAGCGTGGTCCTGAGTGCCTGGAGCCCTGCCTTTGCGAGGGTAAGGCCCTGCTTGACGTTAGACATTGAGAGCCTTGGCTGCAATGGTTGCCAGACCAACAGCGAGCAATGGTATAATGGTCATTTCTGGTGTGCCTGATCTGTCAAGTGCTGGTTGTTTAAGATGTGTTTGCTCACCACCGTCAGCTCATTTATGGAAAACGCCACCAATGCAAAGTGCTGATTTGAGTACTGCCATTGAGTATGACACCGGAGCACATTCACTTGAACACCATGCACTTGTGTTATGTGCATTGCAGATGCTTGCAAATGGCATGCAGGAGAGCAGAACCAAGGTTATACATCTCTCTGATGCATCACCAGAGGCAGTCATGACAATGATTCACTTTTTATACAGTGGAAGTCTGCTAGACAGGGGAGGCAGCAATGTTGAGGCTATTCTGCTGTCTGTGCTTTCACTAGCCCACTGCTTCCTGGTGTGGCCTTTACAGCACGCTTGCTGCAACCTACTATTAAAATATGTAACTCAGGTGCGGAATGTGGCTCATGATCCCATATCCAGACTGTTTGAAAAACGCCTCATTGTAAGCAAGGCAATCTAACCAAGCGCTTCATACTATGGCAGCATGTCACACGTGCTGAGCAAATGCATACTTTGGTTCCCTTGTACTGTATTGTGTGTACATAAGCCAGGCAGGTTCGAGCAAGAAGATGACGTGCAGTTCACTAGAGGCACTGCGAAGCAACTGGTGGCACTGTGCAAAGCCCTGTACCTGCAGCTCACCAGCACGTGGTACTTTGCCAGGACTCTGCATGCAATATCCTCCAAGTTGCAGCTGCCACACCCTCCTGTACTGCTTTGGAAGAGGCTTGTGAAGAGTGCTGTGCAAAGCACTTCGATTACTGTACCACTTCTCCAGCAAACGATTTCCGGAACCTTGAAGCATCAAGTGTAGCCAGGATATTCCAGGTGGGCAACATACTTATGTGCACTCATACAATTCTTCAGATAGGATGCTACATTCTTAGAATAATCCAGAAGCTCGTTTCAAAGTGAGACCTGTCATCACATGATGAAGACAGTACTACCTTGGCAGTATCAGAAGTCCACCCTCTGAAAGGTTATGGCTGCCAATTTGTTGACAGAATGCGCACCTCCAGGTTACAGCAGAAGAGAAAGTGCTAGATGCCGCTTTCATCTGGGCCTGCGATGCCGATGAAATAGGTTGCTGGCAGGATGCAAGTGTCTGGTTGGAGGAACGAAGTGTTACTGCTCTTAAAGAGCGAGAAGGGGCACTGGAACAAATACTGCAATTTGTCCGATTTCCCTCCATGCCACTTGCACTTCTTCTCTTTGTATGGACTCTCTGCAACTCACACTTGTGGTTGTGAGGTGCTGTTGCAGTCGGGTATTTTCAATTGCTGTTTGCACACGGTGGTTGTACTCATAGTAGCTTGACTGGCTCCACAATACAAGCTCTAGGACTGGCCTCATCTTAATGGTGACTGTGATTGCAGTTGCGAGCTTCATGTCTTGCAGACAAGATACCTGTGCTACAAGACTTAGTGAGCTGCCATCATGTGCCTCTTACAGCCCTGCGCATATAATGTATCGGCCAATGCTGCACATTGCTAATTCAAGTCTGCACTTACCATATGTCTGGAAGTCTAGGAGGAATATTCCGCTTCCCAACTGTTGAAGTGCTCCTCCTCCTACTTGACGCAAATGCTGCTTGTCATATTTGTGTTCCTGTGCTCTTTCTGTACTTATTCAGATTGCCGAAGCTCTTCAATACCTAGCGCTGGACCAGGCCAACAACTCTGAGAATGAGTAGGACTGAAATGAAACTCCAATTTTAAGGCTTAACCCAGACTATTGAACTTTATATTATGGAAGAGCTCGAGCTTGAGCTCTTGGTCTTGCTTATGTGTGGACTGTGCTGGATGCTAGGCCTCCTTGAGAGGATGTGCTTAATGAACAACGAGTGGGTGCCTGATATTTGGATGTAGTATCTACCATTGCGGCTGAGCCTCTGATCTTCTACTCTTGCAGGAGGAGCTGGCAACCGTTGAACATTGACGCAGATGGGCATGTAGTCTACATGCAAGACTGCAGCTTTCGCTTCTGCAGACG
The DNA here is from genome assembly GCA_009602725.1 of Spirogloea muscicola. NCBI lineage: Eukaryota > Viridiplantae > Streptophyta > Zygnematophyceae > Spirogloeales > Spirogloeaceae > Spirogloea > Spirogloea muscicola. The sequence continues at coordinate 277,805 of WELB01000003.1, read as the reverse complement.
TCTTTCAACTTTCAAGGAGCTTCTGTACATTTGTGATGGCGATCAAAATGGTGTGTGCTATTATGCAGGAACTTCATATGGACGTCATTCATGGATGAACCCTGTGCTCATCAAGGTGCACGCTCCTTTTGCCACCCGTGGTGTCTTACACTATTTTGACAGGTAGATAGGCTGCGAGTATATTGTTGACACAATAGCTTTGAGGAGCCTGCAAGCAACAGTAGAGCAGCCTTTGTATGTTGACATCATGATGTTGGACTTGCAGAATTTGACAATAACGGCAAGCAGCCCACCCTCCAGATATACAGACCCCAAAACTCTTGTCTCTGGTCACTTTCAGGTTTCTAACAGCCCTCTGCTGTAGTGAGAGACAAGCATCATCACAGTTGGTGTGTAGGTTGTGTCGAGTAAGAGGTGATGCCAGTGAATGCAGACAAAGCTTGCTTGTACCTTCTTTGCTAAGTTTGACTGAACAATGCTTACTTATGCTTGACAATTCCTGTCACTTTCAGTGCACTTCTTTTGCTGGTCAATGTCATGAAGACAACAGAACAACCTCATGGTGGAAGATGGATCTTGGAGCCGAGCATCAGGTCAGCAAAAAGATGATGTTGCCCGTGAATGTCACTGTGCTACTTGTGCTAGTCACTTGGTTTCAGAACTTCTTCTGAAAGTAGACCTTCCACCTGGTGCTCAATCCAGCTCATCTGCAACTACTATACTGTGCGCCAAGATGGATCGACCAACTACATGAGATCGTGGTGTCTCCAGGTCAGTGATGTGCCACTGTGTCAACTTCCTCTATTCCATGTGAATGCCTATTTTTAAGCTTTTGCTTGTATCTGCGCTGGACGAGCTTCAGCTGAGTCAGATTGACTGATCTTGGGACGGAGTGAACGAGGTCAGGGGTCTGTGGATGGAGAGACTTGGATCAACCTACGTTTGCACGAAGGAGATACTACAATATGTCGACCAGGACAGTATTCTTCCTGGCCGGTGTTTGGAGCACAAGCACTGCTACCTTACCGCATACTGCGCATCAAACTTCTGGCCCCGACCACTTCAGCGTCCAACCCTTACCACTTATCGCTATGTTCTCTGGAGCTGTACGGATTCTTCCACTGAAGAAACTTGGCTCCCAGTTTTGCAGCTATTGTTACTTACAGATAGGAAGCTCTCTTAGTACTTGCGAGTCATTTCCCACCAGCAAACCCCAGACTTTGAACTTGTGTAGCCTCTTGCTCCCATCCTTTGTAACGTGAAGATGCAGATTTTGCCTTGTTATGTAAGATACACAATAGACAAAAGAGATGAGTATTGTACAAATTTCTGGGCGTGGTCCATTGCACTGGACTGTTACATACATCACAAGGGGAAATCAAATTCATTGGCATGACATGAAGTTGGTGCTATGGGATCCTTTTCTTCCCAGTACTATCATCCATCGCATGGTTGACCACTACTTGATATCTCTCTCGTTGCACTCTAAGACTTGCCTCGGAAGTAGTCTTCCACTGGTCAGTCTAGTAGGACGAGTCATTCTCCATCGACTTCTGCAAGTGCTTGTTCAATAATCAAACACGAAAAGAGACTAAGCAGCTCACGAAACACCTAGTACAGTAGGAACAGGGGTCTCAAGGTTTAATGGCCGAGTGGAATAGTAACCCACCAAGCTGAATACACAATAACCATCCCCGAGCGGTCGTCGCAGGGCTCGCCGCCGTGCCGTCGCCGCTCCCTCGCCGCGGCGCCCCCACCGCCGCAAACCCCGCCGGGACAGCCGCCGCGAGANGGCGGCCGCGGCGCTTCCGCAGAGCCGCAGCACGGCGGCTCCCGGCGGGCGACGCGAGGAGCGCCGCGGCTGGGTCGGGGGCGTGGCCGGCAAGCGCCGGTCGGGACGTCAGGCCCTTCTCTGCCGCTCGAGTCAGCGCGGTCGTCGTGCCGCTGCCACCGCCGGCCGCTGAGGTGATGGCCGCCGCGTTGCCGAGCTCGGCGTCGGCCAGACGGCGTGCGAGCCAGCTGCAGCGCGGGCCACGGAGTCATCGGCCCGAGCTGATCGGCGCCGGGCCTCGGCGGCGGCGGGAGGTAGATGGAGGCCGGGAGCTACGTGGCGGCGGGTCATAGCGCCATCCCCTACGACTACAGTAGCAGCCCCGGCGGCCAGGACGCGTATGCCCTCCCTCACCGTTGCCCTTGGCCTGCAGCCTCGGAAGCTGGCTGATGGCTTCCGCCAGGTCTTCATAACTAAGATAAACAACGTAACACGAGTCAGTCATCTCTAGCAGGCGCTGCATATAAAGAAGGCCTCCTTGTACAAATTTCTCAGCCCTTATCATCCATAGCACTAGGTACTAATATTGTCAATGTAGAGCGCGAGAGGCGAGCTTCAAGGGGCGAGCTTGTTTCTTGCAAGCCTGGTCCTGGGCTTACGCTGTGTCATGCTGCGCCGGTGCTCCGCTGGATGCTGAGCGTCTCTGCAGCCATATAACGGACCTCATGGTTGGGCTATCTTGTCTTGAAGGCGGGGAAGTGAAGTGCCTGAGGCCTCCCCTTGGTGACCACGTCTGCCCTTTGCGCTCTCACCTTCAACGGCTCTGCCCTGATGCTCGGCCGCTGTGTGTATACCCAGGGCTGGTGATGACGCCGACAAGGCAGTTAGGCATGCCGGCGCCGACGTCGATATGAGTGCTGAGATTAGCCCTCAGGATCTTGAGGTCGCGGGGGGCCTCGGGGCTCGGGACGACCTGGCTAGCCCACTCCCCGCAGCCATGGACGCCACCGACTTCGAGGAAGCCATCTCGCCGCTGGGGGCTCCAGAAGAAGACGAGGCAGGTATGAGAAGCTGGCGGCCGCTGCATCTGCACTGGGCGTCTTACTTGTGATGTTGTGATAATGTCACACTGATCTCCTCGCGTGCAAAGCTCACAGCATATGAGCGTTGTATTGCCAAGACCTCCTTCAGCTCCTCACACTGCGAGTACCATCAAATGCCTACGCTTATAATGTACCTCCCTGCCTGACAAGCAGGTAACAAGGACTTTAGCTCGAACAGCCACACAGCCCATCCAGGGCTGGGCGCCACTCCCGGGTCTGGTTCCTTTGCTGGGGATGCAGCAGGCACTGGCCAAGCAATACAATGATGTAGAGGATCTTGGGCAATCTTGGGCTACAATCTGGGGCAACGAGAAGTCTCAATAGAGAGCTCGCAGCGGCAGACTCTTTGCTGGCAGGTGATAGTCGTCAGTTGTTGTGCATCTCTAGGAATGGCCAGACTTTGGCAGTAAGTATCTACCAGTCTCCACTTAGAATCGATGGCAATGCACCATGGCTGCACTTCGTGGCAGTGCAAGCAGGACATACATACACCCAGATGCATGGTGCACAGCCATTCTGGCTGGTATTTGTCCTGAGTGTCCAAGTAGCCTGCCAGTTCAATTGATGTCTTAATGGGTCAAGCTCTTCACGCAGCAGCTGGACCATGGCCCCGCGAGACATTGCCACGCTCTGCAAAGTCGTGTATCCCTTCACCAGGATACGACTTGGCTTGACCGGCAGCAGGCCAACCAAAGAAGCCCAATGCAAAAAAGCAGATGTGTACTTTGTGTTGATTGCCCCCGATGGAAGGTTGGTCACGAGATGCTCAGACGTAGGATCATCTTGCAGATGGAGAGGCGGATGCAACTTCTATAACTTGATGTAACTTATATATCGCATTAGGAGCGGAAGAATGGTTTGAGTCGGGCTCGCAGCTTGCTGCGAGCATAGTCAGCCAGGTGCTGACTGCGGCTCTCACACTAGCAGCCTAGAGGGATCCATTGGGCTGCCTGCTTGTGAGATGCATTGGTCAGTCAAAAACCCTCTCGCCTGTTGCAAACAGGCAGAAGATGAGGGCTGTAAATATACACAGGCCGGCGGGCGTGCCGAAGACCAGCTTCCACGCCTCGGCGTCGGCGCCGCCGTCGGGAGAGCCCTCAAGGATGAGACCTGTGGCAGCGACGCCCACAACACCAGCAATGGTACCGGCGGTGTTGGAAACGCCCATGACGATGCCGGCATAGCGGGGAGCAATGTCCATGTGGTTGACGGCAAAGCCTGCGCGGGCGAGCGCGCAGGCGCCGAGCGCCACTGAGGAGCAGAAGATGGTCCCAGGGACGGAGTTGAGGGAGGGCATCATGAGCAGGGCGGCGGCAGCGGCCAGAAAGCCGATGGTGTTGAGCAGCTTGCGGGTGTATGTGACGGAGAAAATGCGGCGCGTGATGAGGTGGTCGGCGATGACGCCTCCGACGTTGGAGAAGATGAACATGACGAAGTAGGGCAGCATCTTGGAGAGGCCCATGACGGCGAGGTCGGCCTTGAGCCCCTGCTCGAAGTAGGTGGGGAGCCAGTTCATGAGCACGTAGAGCGCGTAGTGGAAGGTGAAGTTGTTGACCACGATGGCCCACACGGCGCGCGAGGCCATGATGCGCGCCCAGGGGATCTTGTTGGCGGGCGGGCGGCGCACGCGGATGGGGCTGGTGTTGCCAGCGGCGCCGCCGCCCATCCCGCCGTGCTCCGTGTCGTGCCCGCCGTTCTCGGTCTTGTCGGCGGCGCTGCCCAGCAACACGGCGGCGGGGAAGCCGGTGGCGCCGCCGGGCGGGTCGGTGGCGAGCTGCGCCCAGAGCACGGCCCAGGCGGCGCCGAGCCCGGCGACGAGCAGGAAGACGGAGCCGGGCCCGCGACGGGCGACGATGTCGGGCAGCGCGGCCATGGCGGCAGCGGCGCCAAAGTACATGCCGGACGTGGTGAGCGAGACGGCGCGGGAGCGCTCGTGGGGCGGGATCCACTGCGCCAGCACGGTGTGGATGGACGGGAAGATGAAGCCCTGGGCGGCGCCCACCAGCAGGCGCGCGGCGACGACCGCGGGCAGCGGGCCGGCGGCGGCGGGCGTGGCGGCGCAGGTGGCAGCCCAGAGGACGAAGGAGGCGAGCAGCACGCGGCGGCCGCCGAGCTTCTGGGCGGCCCAGCCGCCGGGTACCTGGCTGCTGGCGTAGCCGTAGTAGAAGGCGCTGAGCACCCAGCCCTTGGTGGCCTGCCCCACGCCCTCGCGGCTGGCCGCCGCCGTGAACGCCAGGCTGAACCCCACGCGCTCCACGTAGCACACGCTGGTGCACAGGAACGTCAGCGCCACCGTCACGTAGCGCTGCGGCACGCCCCGCACCGTGCTCGGCACCGCCGCCGCA
>WELB01000003.1:260782-272192 GCA_009602725.1 Spirogloea muscicola | reverse complement strand
GGGGGGGGGGGGTGGGGAGGGAAGCGCAGCTAAAATGTAGGTCATTTTAGCCACTTTCTTAACAGTCGGTCAAAGGCAGCGGCTGCAGCTGTTAAGCTGTTAACATTCCTCTGGGCTGGGCCTCTCACAGCCATTGCCTGACGTTAAGAGAGTTGTTTCCTTGGAACAGCTTTCTCTTAGTATCAAACGGAGGATTTAAAAGGCAGCTGTGTAAAGGGGACTGTGGAGCGGCAGTCCCCTTCCCCCCCCCCTCCTCATCCTCCCCTCCGCCACCGCATTCCGCGGCGGCATTCGCGGCGCGCCTGGCGCGGAGCTGCCCGGCCGATGCACCGGCGCCGGCCCGCCGGCTCCGGCCAGCACCGATGCCAAAACGGGTCTACGCAGACCTTGCGACTCGACAGCCACACGGCTCCGGAGGCAGCCCTTATGCAGGCATGAAGATCGCCCGTGTGAGCAGGAGCCTCTTGCTTGGTGTCGCCGCGGACACAGCCAGGCACGTCTTGCAATACACAGTGGACCACTGATCTCTAGCTGGGCTCCGAGCCGCCACTTCGGTCCAGCCTGCCCCCCAGGGTGATCACGATGCCTGTTGCCGTGACAAGCCCATCCACCACGGCGTCGCTCGCATCCATGGGCACTGCTTCCTCCAGAACCTGGACCGAGTATGCCAAGGCCACTGCCGGAGAACAAGGCAAAAGCACGGTGGTGCCTGAAGCGTCAGTTACTTTTCTCTCATTCGAAGCTTGCCAAATAAGACAAGCCTCACCGTGACTTCAACTTCGACTCTGCCTCTGTGCAATGCAAATTGCTGGATAGCTGCCTCACGAATCCTCTCAGGGAGCACCGTCCATTTGCAAGTCCTTGCACACAGAAGGATGGCACTGACTTCAAGTAAGCTGGCACAACCCACCGCACAGAGGTCGTTTCCAGCCCTTGCTGCGAGCGCGCTCGTGGTAGCTCTGGAGGAAGAGGTCATAATACCTGCATTGTGACCACAACTAATACAATCTCAAAAGTGCAGAACCCAAAGTGAACAAGTCTGCCAACTGCAAGACTGGTGCTCTTATGGCAAGTCCTGCAGGCAGGCAATGTGATTGCACGAGAAGAGCATGCCTAGCCTGCTCCAGCAGCCGTGTGGGCCTGGAAGGAGCGATGAATGAGCTGAGCATGGCATGACTAGTATGAATCAGCAGTCCCCATCAAGTGCTCGTCACAGTGGTTGCAGCATGACACTTGATTGGGAAGGACTGCTGCACTCACCCTCCTCCACGGCCCAATCGTCCTCCTGATTTGTCAAAAGCAAGACCTGCATTGCGGGAGATATGCCCAGCCTTTTCAGGCCCTGATGAGGACTACATGTCAGCTTGCAGGGACCATAAAGGCAGGTAATAAATGACTTTTAACAGCAGGAAAAGCGCAACAAGGTCAAGTACAACAAGAGTTACCCAAAAGCGTGCATGCCAAATAAGCCTCCTGATAGCAATGTTGACGGATGCCATGATAGCAATGTCCTTCACCTGGCATGAGCACAAGGTCGAGCGGCTCCTCAGCCTGCATAGCTGCCAGCAAGGGAAGGCAACTGAGCAATAGAAGGCACAGAGTTGTCGTGCAGTAACATCTTGCGGCGTGTTCCATCTGCGTGATTCTGGTTAGGCATCGTTCTCCAAGCCCAGTCGCTTTTGCAGCCTGCAGGAGCTTACAATTGCATTAGTACCCACCATCTTCTCGAGGCGCCCCTGACGAGTCCTTCAGCTTTGGCTCCAGAATCTTCATGCTGTTGCTGCTGTTGGCTTCAACGTCAGAGGTGAGATTGGTGATGCGCAGCATCCGCATGCGGCTCTGCTTGTCCTCAATCCGCGGCACGTACAGGCATCTTGGACGACCTAACATGAAACGTGGTATCATGTCATCACCAGCGAAGCAAGCCATGCAAATGATATAGACCTGAACACCAGGTTGCAAATACCAATTAAGCATTGGATGACTGGGAGCAAGCTATGATCAACACTTGGAGAATCAGTCTGCATTTTCGTTGCACAATCTTACCTGCCTGCAGCACCTCTGTGAGGACGGCAGACGAGTTCACCTCCCGCAACGCTGCACAGTAGATGTACGCGCAGAGGCGGCCGCTGCTCCGGAACCAACTGCTCTCCAAGATGGCCTTCTGGATGCTAAGGTCTGTCTCACGAGTGAGTCGGAGCAGCCACCGTCAGCTACATTGTGCCAGCTGCCAGGTGCCAGTCTACCAGCTCCTGACTCGAGAGCGTCGCTCTGTAGTGATGCTCACTTGCGCAACAACAGCTGAGCATCTCTTGCGGAGCCCTGCAGGCCGTCTCGCCGTTGTCCCTAAGCATCCTCATGCTGCCTCCACGATCTCTACCATGTGGGTGCAGAGTCCGAACTGCACGAGCTCTCGTCGTGCCGTCTGAAACGGTAGTCCAAGACTACATGCTAAGCAAGAGCCAAGCTTTGGTGACTCGTGGCGCGTGGCACGACGGCAACCACGAGCGAGGCCAAGCGGGGGACGACCTTCGGCGGCGCGCTGCTCCGAGGTCATCTGGCGCAGCGCGGCGCGCACGCGCGCCCGGATGCGCGCCTTGTCGTCCTGCAGGCTGCCCGCGGCCGGCCTCGCGCTCGGCTCCGGCACGGCGGCCGCGGACGCCATCGCGTGTATGTGGCTGCCGCCTCCAGCCACCGAGCCCGCAGCGCCGCTGGCGCGGTCGACAGGCGGCGCGCGCCAGCCCGGGGAGCTGAGGAGGAGGCCCGGGAGGCGGACGAGGAGGCCGCGGCCGCCGCCGCCGGCGCGGTGCCTCCAGGCGGAGGGGGTCATGGCGGCGCGAGGCGGCAGGTCGCCGCCGCCATGGCCTGCGCGGCTCGAATCCTCGTCGTCTAGATTAGGTTTCTTAAGCTATGGTTGGCTGTGCCCCCCCCCTCCCCTGAGCCTCGTCGCGCCATGCGCCGTGGGCCTCCGCCGCCGCCGTCGCCACCGCCGCCGCCGCGCCGCGGCGGCGACGGCCGCGCTCACCGAGCCTTGTTCATGGCGTTTGGAACGCGTGGAGACGTCCAGCCCCTCGCTGTGAGTGCTCGCTGCCGCCCTCCGCGCGCACAGTGGCTGGCGTTGCCGAGGTCGGCCAGTAGGTCCCGATCCCGGGGGCCCTCCGCCCCTTCTGCTGGACGAGCTCGGATGAAGGCTGCGCATTCACAGCAGGGGCTGCCGAAGCACCTGCTGCAGTGCGACGAGTGGCGTGTCCATCGGACCCCTTTTGACGTGTATTGAGCAGACGACCAGCTGCACCCTGCCGTGCCGACGATCTCAGCAGCCTCCTGGCGTCCCCGATCGCGCGCAGGTCCTGGCGCGGGCGATGGCGCTGTCCTGCGCCGACGTCGATGTCCACTTTTGCTCGAATGCTGCTCACAAGGTGCCCCCTGATACAAAGCATTTCTCCTGGTCAAGACACGGGTAGGACACTGCAGCTTGTGCAGCATGCAAGGAGGCGGGGACCTAGTCCACAGGTCACTGAGTTGCGCTTCCATGACCAATGTCAGCAGCAGGATCCTTGTGCTTACCTCTGTGTTTTGCGATAAACAGAATTGCAAAGGTGGTCTTATCTATCCCTATCCATATCCCTGTCCTTCCTCTCAGTGTGCTTGCGATCTTCTTCTTCTCCTTCTTCTGTCAAAGTGCTACATGCAGAACCTGCACATAGTAGTGCCTTGTTCTGCTCCTCATTCTGACATGCAGCATGTACTGACGTCCTCAGGTGATTTACAAGGATGCTCTAGAAGATGAAGGAGTTGCTACGACCTGGGTTTCCACACCTCCTGTTGCAAGCCGGGAGCTTGGGTCCCCTCCCACAAGCACTGGTATGCACTTGATTTTGCTGGATTATCAAGCAGTGACATTGCCTCATTTGACCATGTTGTGGGAGTGCAGGGTTACCCTGTGTCTGTTAGCCATGGCAGGAGAGAACTTACATCCACTCCTCCAGCTTACAACTTAAGCAGCAAGGTTTTGACCTGTCAATTGTATGCAGAGGACGAGGTGAAGCATGAGTCAAGAGCTGGGGGTTGGGGGCTTGAGCTTGAGAGATTGCACCAGGAGCAGTGTAAAGACTGCTTTGACGAGGCTCTTGGACGATACACACAGGGGGATCTGACGTTGGTAGTATTCAACCTTTTTGCCCTGGTACTTTTCTTGGACCTTCTTTGCCGTAGGAGATATTTACAATACGAGATAACTTGGACCAATGTTCTGTGCTATCAGGTTATCATATAGTGCTATTTGGCTTGGCTTTTGTGTCACTAGAAAACTGCACATTAGGCAGCGATGCTCTGCATATGCTTGGTGCTGGTGCACAAAGTAGCCTCTTGGTGATGATAGAAGACCATGCCTTCAAGCAGGAAGCGTGGCACTTGTCTGAATATTTTGGCTTCAGATGTGCTGCTGCAGCCCCATACTTCATCCCCTATTGGTATGTGAAGTCATCCTTATCTCTCACCCTCCATAAGCACAACCGGAGTTGATGTCTGGCACACTCCATGAGGCTGTTTAGGCAGGTGTGCCAGACAGCTCATGTCAGGAGTGCTGTTGACAGAGATAGCTCAGTCAGCTTGGTCGCATTGCAGTGCTCCAGCTTCACTTGAAAGTCAGTTTCGTGATTTACATCCAGATCTGCTAAGGGCACTGAAGCAGGCCGCACCTCACAAGGTAGTATCCTGCATACTCATCTGCAACTGGCACATCTGCCAGCCATGCAACGTAACTGCAGACGCCTGCAATGTAATAGGTGGCAGGACAGCATTGAATCTGGCTGCACATGGGGCATGGAATGTTTCAACGACTTTGCTTAGATGGTAGTAGTTCTGTGTGCCAGCAAGCAGCCATGGCCTCAGACAGGCGAGCTCGTCTCCTCATGCTTGCAGCTGGGGTGGCCTGAAGTTGAGCACTGGTTGTGGCCCCTGTTTTCACAGCGTTGGAGTGCCTGGCGCAAGGACTGCCTCAAGCTGAGCTGCTGCTCATTAACGGTGTTCCTGCATGCCCACTGGAATCTTATGCACTTAAACGACATAAGAAGTTCGACTTGTCTTGAAGGTTGATTGCAAACTTGTGATTGTGACAAAGTTCACTGAATGACGAACAGCCGCGCTTGGATGAGTCAGATTTGTCTTGAATGCCTGCTTGCAGGATCCCGTCACAGAGCTGCCAGTGTCATACAATTGGCCAGCAGCCCCGCTGCTATTGTGAGCCTCTGTCTTGTTGTAGAGGCTGAGTAGATGCTGCTGTTCCGACTCTCATCATCCCGCCTTGATTACCTGCATTGTGATGCCTACTTATCTCCTGTGCCCACCGCAACCCTTTCTGTGTGTGCGCTTTGTGTGTGTGTGGAGACACAGGTATGGTGTGAGCCCAAATGTTGTAGAGCGTCCAGGTCTCCTGCCTCATCCAAACCCTCTGCTTTGTAAAGCTGCGCCATTTTGGTGGCTGAGGTTCGCAACATGCACAACAACTTTCACTATACTCCTGATGATTTAAATCCCCAAAATGTGCAGAGTACTGGCCGACGAGCGTACATCTTTGTGGATTCTGGAGCGACAAGGAGCATGTCTTTGATACAAAGCGCAGCTATGACGGGCGCAGGCACCAGTATGTGCCACCGCCAAAGCTGCAGCAGTATCTGGAAGGCATCAGGGCTGGCAGTGACCCACCAATTGTTGTTGGGTTCAGCTCCATGGGCAGGTCAGCGGTCAACGTTGCCGTGTGCTTTAGTCCCTCCTCTTGTCAAGAAAGTGCAGAAAGGGACCTTCTTTATGTCTTAAGCTTGATCTGGACGCAACAGCTTCACCAGAGAAATCAGGAGGGTGGCAATACTAACCACTAATCCAAGAAAAGCATGCCTTCAGCTTTTGACCCTAGTGCAGATGTGGCTGCTGGTTGGCTGGCTGGCTGGCTGGCCTGCAAGTTCCAGGATGTCTCACGGTTACTGTGTCTCTTCAACTCCTGCAGCATGGGCCTTATCCAGAACGCAGGTCTACTTCTTCAGATTCTTGTGGCAACAATACAACGCACTGGATATCGTGCCATATTGCTCACTGGCAACCACACGCCCTTGGAGGATGCAATTGCTGCCATGGCAGTGAGGCCCTCCAACAAAAGTTGCAGGAATATGCATATTGAGCTAGAGGAGGGTCTGCAGCTGGTGGACGGCCAACTCTTCTGCATTGCACGGTATATTTCTGCTACCTTCTCATCTACCTTGCCAGCCACATTGGTATTGTATACAGCTCTGCAAAAAGGTTCTCAGATAAAAGATTGTCTGCATGACTCAGTTCTCCTCTGTACAAGTTGCAGGTCTATACCTCATAACTGGTTATTTCACAGATGTGGGCTGGTTGTTCATCATGCCGGAAGGTGCTCATTCTGGTCTTGTGGTTGGACATGCAATTACATTGTCACATGCATTCACATTTGTGTGAGCTTGCGAATCTATACTTGTGAATTGTGGCAGATAGGTCCTCTGAAGTCAGAGCACTTTATCTGATCGTGCACCTAATAAATTCTGAGTGCCTGATGCACATGCTGCAGCGGCACTACAGCAGCTGCGCTAGGAGCAGGCATATCACAAGTACTACTCCAAGGGTGCATGACAGAAGGATCTTCACCTGAACGTGCTGCAACATTTTGTAGCACCTTAAGCTTGCCTTACTGTGGTCACATAGAGTTCTGGCTTGATCATGCAATCAATCACCTAACCTGGCGCTCACATACCATACCAATTTGTATTGAGCTTGCAAATAATGCTTCCTGCAGGTTCCATGCCCTTTCATTTTCGACCAGTTCTACTGGGCCGAACGGATGGCATGGCTTGGAGTTGCCTCCAAGCCGGTAGCTTTGCATAACATTCTGAGCGGCAGGGGCACTTTGGAACCCCTTATTGAGGGTACAGATGCTCTAACAGGAGCCATCTTGCAAGCTGCTGCGCCCACCATGAGGCAGCGGGCCCGTGACATTGCGAGCAATCTTGGCAATGAGGTATCTGAAGTCCACTGCTGTGCCTACCTTGCAGCCATGCAGGAGATTTGGATTCCACCCTTGGCCTGGTGTTGCAAAGGAGTTGGACATATTCTGCACTTGATGCTTGCTCCAACACCTCTAATAGGCAACCGACTTGCACTGCAGGATGGGGTAGGTGCAGCCGTCAGCCTCCTGCGTCTTGAACTGGACACTCATGGTGCTGGGCCATTGCAGACTTGAGGAGGGGGGCAGTTTAGCAGTCCCTGCTCACACAAGCACCCTTGGCCATGGAGCACATTGTAATTAGCAGATGAAACATTTGGGCAGGTTTCTAAAACCTGCTATCAAGTGCAGAGTGTGCTACAGATCAAGAACTTCAGCGTCCTGCTCTTAGTTTCTGCTTCTTCAAGCGCTTCCTAAGTGCGATGAGACCTGCACCTCTTTATTTCGGCATCTGTATTCCTACAACCATGCCAAGTATGTACATAAGTTAATTTGCCATTCATGTGATTGGGATACTCTGTCAATCGTGCCAGTGATGCTATGCAGAATTCTCCAAGCCTGCCTTCACAACATCTTGCAAAAGAATACTGGTGACCACATAGACGAACATCAGCCAAGCTATGCATTGTCTGCAAATTGGAGGATGCGCAAGAGCATGGGCTCAACGGGTATTTCTATTTCAGGTGATGGAGGGCTTAAGTACACAAGAAAAAGACAGTCACTTCCAGTCAGAGCTGTTGATCCCGTTGCGGGCTTGCTTGCATGTCCTTGTGAGACACACTTGTCATAATTAGAAGACTAGATGCAAAGGGCACGACGGAAATTGACTGGAGACAGAATACTGGTCACTTAAGGACCATGAGCTCTTTCTACAGGGGAGAGATGTGCACGTGTAACTCTATGAACAGGTGTTGAGACTGGAGGTGTTGACTAAACTGAAACATTCTGCCAAGGTGCCTCCTTCGGTGCAAAAATGGCATCATGATGCTCAATCAGACACTGCACACAGACAAATGGACCTGGCCTTCTCAGTCATGATTTACTACTCCTATGCAAGAAGATAGGTTACAGAACATGTTGTGCGTGGGAGAAGAAGAATGCAGTATGATTGAGTGTTGCTGTAGCAGAGCAAGTAGCACATACAACAGCTGGGAGTAACTCCATGTCGAGGCCTGACCTGTACAGCAGCTGTTACAGCAGCTTGTTCAGCGTTCGGCTCCAACTCCAGCGGTATGTCTGTTGGCTGCCCATCCGAGCCTGTTGGCGCTGCTGCCTCACTTCCCTTAGCATCTTCTCCATCGACAAGCGGCTCACCTGCTGCAATATACACAACCAAATATTGGTGCCTGGCAGCTCCGCAGGTGAGAATGTAACTGCAAGGGCAGTGGTGGCTTGCTTGAGCATACACAACCCTCACCAGCTGGAGCAGGCACATGAGCTGGTGAAGACTTAGCCCTGGCCTCCTGTTCAGCTGTTGAGCTCTTCTGCCATAGTAGAGCCGGAGCGACAACAGTCGCCAATTTGTGAGCATCCATCTGCAAGCCGGCCATCTGCACATGTTAGCTTTTCATAAAACAGAGAAAGTCGTGGTTGCCCTCGGCTCACCTCATCTGGCAAAGGTTCAGAGGATGAAGAGTATGCAGCAAGAGGAGGAAGTAAGATAACGAGGCTCATGACATGCATGAGAAGTGTAGCCAATCAAGCACCTTGTTGAGCTCAGCCTTCTGAGCAACACGGAGAAACAGTGCAGCCAGGAACTCCAAAGAGGCCTCGTTCGCAGGAGGCAGCGAGGAGACCAGCTCTTTGAGCTGTTGAACGTCACTGCCGGCATCAACTATTGCATAATAGAGCTCGTACGTCAAGAGAGGCTCAGGAAGGCTCTGCAGGTATAACAGGATAAGCGCCGCCACATCAACCTCCTCCGTGTTCTCTGGCACCCTGGCGTGTGCATCTGCGAACCAGGATACAGGGTGTTAAGACCCAGGTTGCCACTAGACAAGACCTTTAACAAGGCTACAATGCCATTCGAGCTCTGCCTGCGCTTGGAATCAGACGAGCAGTCTGCTTCTCCTACACTGGACCAGGGTAACGACAAGTGCGAAAATGGTACCTTCATCAAAAACTTGGATCAAATCAGTCAGCACCTCTTTCTTGCCCTCCCTCAGAAACAACTCTTCAGTTGTCAGCCCTGCAGGTGGTGTGGAGCAGAAGCAGCAGCCCATCAGATGAGTACTTGCTTTGAACAGCTTCCATTACAGTGCTAGCCCATCCTGTCTTATTGCTGCTGCCTCATTCTTGACAGCTTGAGTTCCTGTGGGCCACTGCAACCATGATAAAAGCAGTGCGCCTGACCTGACAAGATAAGGTGATTCACACATTCTGCCAGTACATGAGGCACCAGCCTGGCGTTGTTCGCCTGCTGCACAGCAACTTCCAACGGGACCCCAAACACTGTAGGTGGAAATAGGCACTTTGTCAGTGAGCATGAAAGAAGGAAACTATTGGCGCTGGTGTAGGAAGCATTCCTTCAGTCAGCTCTAAATCGAGTATGGGACTGCTACAGTAGGACTTCAGCGAAACAACAGATAATTGCTGTGAGTTGCTGAGCATCAACGCGTTATGCTGGTCTTGGGGTACTTGGCAGGCATCTCTTCAAGCAACTGCCACCAAAAGAGCATCTCAGAGACGACTGTGACGGGAGGACGACTGGTGATGCGGATGACCTCACCTCCCTTTGTCGTTTTCCCCTGGCAAAGTTGTCAGGAGATCAATCTCAGATGCATGTCAGACACATGACTGCCCCAGTGTATGAGCTGAAGGTGGCACTTCATTATGATGTGCAAGCCAACTTCATCAAAGTAGCATCTGCACTGCGATGCTAGACTGTTGTAGATAAATGACATCCGCGGGTTTTGCAGCATTGCCATCACTGAGCAGGCTAGACATAAAGCGGCTCAACAGACCCACGGAGTCTGTGAGGGCCAGCACACATGCCTTCTGCCGCCAGTCGGCTCGCGCAAGCAGGCTCCTGCTCCGCTCTAGCGAGCTTCGGGTGGCCTGCAGCAGAGAGGAGTGCCTGAGGCCATGACGTTATCGAGTACCACCAGCCCAGG
This sequence comes from Spirogloea muscicola, assembly GCA_009602725.1. Lineage (NCBI taxonomy): Eukaryota > Viridiplantae > Streptophyta > Zygnematophyceae > Spirogloeales > Spirogloeaceae > Spirogloea > Spirogloea muscicola. The sequence continues at coordinate 262,064 of WELB01000003.1, read as the reverse complement.
AAGATCAAATGTGGCCGACCCTCACTGCTGTACATGTGAACCTGTGACCTTCAGTCACAGGTTCAATTAGAAAACTGCAAAGAGACAATAAAGACTTTCTGCAGCTGGGCTGTGGCGAGACGTGCGAGCACAGGATGCTGAAGCGAGCGGCCAGCCGCCAGGGAGCGCAGCGCAGCAGAGCAAGGCGCACCTGCCCCACTCGCTGGCCAACGCGGCTGGCCGCCACGCGGTTGCTGGTGTCGACGATGCCCCGCCGCAGCCGGCTGCCCGTCTCCGTGGCGGCGCCGGAGACGGAGCGGATCAGCGGCTCGACTCGCGGCTGCACGTTGGCGCTCCACCCTTCCCTGGTGGTGGCCCACGTGGACTTGGCGACCGAGCCGGCGCCCTCGGCGGCGCCCGCGACGGCCGTCCCGGCGCGGGCCGCGGCTTCCCGCAGCTTCGCGCCTGGCGCACGCAGCGAGCGCAGTAGCGGCTCAGGCGGACCAGCGAGCTTGTCGCAGTGCGGCCATCCATGGGCCAGCACGAGGGCGTGGGCGCGCTGCGGCCGGCTGCGGGACCGGCGTGACGGCGCAGCCATCGGCCGGCTCTCACTGGAGGAGGCGAGAAAGCCGCCGGCCTTGCCGCGCCACCCGGGCGGCTCCTCCGCCGCCATGGCGCCGCCCCGCCTGCGCAGCAGGGGCCCTTGGCTCCACACCGATGACCGCACCGAACGCCTCGCCGACGGCGCGGCGCTCGTACCCGACGGCAGCGACGGCAAGGGGCCGCCGCAACCCGCCGCCGCCGCCGCCGCGAGACGCGGGCGCGTTGCCGAATGTGGCGCGCGGGGCACTGCGCGGCGTGCGCGGGAGGATGATTCATGCGCGGAGATGGCCCCCGCGACCGGGCCAAGCCGCAGCCGCGCGGCCCCGCAACCCGGGGCCCCGGTTGAGGGGTGCAGGGCTCCCGCGTCGCTTGGCTTGCAACTATGGAGCACGTTCTGGGAAACGTTCGGGGCCACCTGAATTGTTGGCACCAGCAGGCCGGCGCAGGATGGCCCGCCGCCGGATGCAGCCGCAACCGCGTGGCCCCGCCGCGTGTGAAGCCGAAACCTGCCGCGGAGCCTCGAAGATCAGATTCAACGTCTCCGTCTACATTCACGTTCATCGCGGCCAAGTTGCAGTACTCCGACTTGCTGCTGACGCGGGGTTACTAAGTTAGTAAGCCGGCAGAGCCCTCGCTGCTGCCTCTGGCTCTGGCCAGGGGACCCACTTCCAGGAGCCCAGCATCTCTGATCTGCGGCTGC
>WELB01000003.1:231418-255683 GCA_009602725.1 Spirogloea muscicola | reverse complement strand
AAAAAAAAAAAAAAAAAAAAAAAAAAAAAAAAAAAAAAAAAAAAAAAAAAAAAAAAAAAAAAAAAAAAAAAAAAAAAAAAAAAAAAAAAAAAAAAAAAAAAAAAAAAAAAAAAAAAAAAAAGCGGCGGCGGCGGCGGCGTCGGGCCTCCAGACCTCGCTGGCGGCCGTCGGGGGGCCCCGCCCAAGGCCGAGAAGCTGGTGCCGTTCCACCGCGGTGAGGCCGACGCGGCGCGCCGCCGCCACGCCGGCTGCCCCCTCGTCCTCTGCGGCAAGTCCATGGGCTCCCGGTGCGCACCCGTGCCCCGCCGCACCCCCCTGGCCATGCAGCGGTCAGGCCTGCCACCAGCTGCTTCTGCGGATACAGCAGTCATTGCGGCAATTGGGCAGCGCTTCTAGTCTTCTGAATGAGCACCCAGTGGCCCATTGGTGGTGTATTGTGGCCGCAGAGTGGGCTGCATGGTCGCGGCAGACGCGGGGGCAGGCATTGCTGCCGTCGTCTGCCTGGGGTACCCCTTGAAGGTACGTCAAGATGCGAGGATCATGAGAGTTGCCCCGCAAGCACACCACCCAAGCATAATCATCTCTGCAAGCAGTGTGCCGATCGAGCCGGGCTTGCCAAGAGCGCAGGGCATGAATGGCGTGCTGCGGGACACGACACTGCTGGATGTCAAGTTCCCGACACTCTTCGTCCAGGTCTTAGAACCATCCCTGAACCCCATCGGCTAAGCAACTTGGTGCGCTGGAGGGCCACTGTTAGACCATGATACTGGCTGCAGGCGGCCTAGGCGATCTGAACGCACCTACTGACTACGGTCTCGGCGCTTGCAGTACTTGCAGCCATTTTATGGATGTCAGCCTGCGGCAGAGCAGCAGCTGTTGACTTTCGCCAGGGCTGTGGCGTTGCAGGGCAGCAAGGACGGCATGTGCCCGCTTGACAAGCTGCAGGAGGTGCGGACAAAGATGGTGATTGTAAACGAGTTGCGCACTGTGGATGGTGGCGACCATAGCCTCAAAGTGGGTGCAAAGCAGCTCAAGGCTGCCGGCGAGACTCAGGCATCGCTTGAGCGCAAGGTTGCCAAGGATATCGCCGATTTCTTGGCAAAGTCACTCGCATAATGTCCTGCATGATGCAGAGGCTATGATTAAGCGCAATCAGTTTCAAAAGGAAGGCAAAAGTCGCAACTTCTGCTTTACACTCGTCAAGGACAGATTTGCATGTCTGTTCGATTGGGGTCATGAGGACTGATGACTGGAACTATTGGCATAGTGCTGCACGTTAGCAGCATTGGAAGATGACTGGCAAGTGACTTGCGATTGGTTTGAACACTTCATTCTTGTATAGCAACTTGCTGCTGCAGACTGACCAGCATATGTGACAGGTTGAAGGATCAAAGATGAAATCATGTCAAATCTCTGAGCAACACAGCCACCTCTTGAAGGACAGGGTTGACCGTATGGATGGAAATCATGTGATGGAGATCGCATCTAGCTGCATAGTTCATCTAAATGCACAGATCAACTCTGCCTTATAATTCCTTTCCAAAGAATAACCTTCAAAACCAAGGAGCTCAATTTTCTGTAACCACTACATTTGTTGCTCGCCCCAAAAGACCGTCAAATCTGGTCATGATTCTGCAGCTACACAGCTCAGTACTAAGCGATAGGCAACATTGTGCTGTGAAGGCAATCCAAATCAGAAGCTTCTGAAACAAGCACATGTTACATGTCTGCTTCAGCAATCTTTGTGGTAATCTCCGAACTCGGCGTTTTTGTTGTCTCAAAGTGCAGGGAGCATAAATGTTAAGGACATTCAGGAACAGCTTCGTAAACAACCTTCCCCAGATAATCTGCCATGCAACGCAGCTGACACCGCCAGTGCTGGCTGGCAATCTCAATGTAGTACAAGTCAGCCACACAGGAAGCAGGGGAAAACACTGGGGTGTGAATTGGAATGCTGCAAGTCTGAGCTATGAAGAAGCCCTGTGCTAATGTAGCACCTTGGGGAGTATTATAAGGAGGAGCCATACAAAGGATTTGGGCAAAATCCACGAACTTCCATGCAACCAGAGAAGCTCAAAAGCATTTAACTACTCCTGGACCTAGAGTATCTAGTGCTGGGTCTATTACTCTATTGCACAACATGAAGGGGCTGGCTAAATGCTGAAAGACCTGTGAGTTGCCAGCGCGACCGCAGAGGGTGCAATGCGCAAAGCGTGCGACTTGCAGAGAGAGGGGCCTCAGACCAATGGTGCCCGGTGTGGGACGCCCTTGCGGCGGTGTAACCTCCACGAATGCTCCAGGCTGTCGCTCTGCGTGGGCGTGCAGGGGTGGAGGACAGGACTGCTGGGCGCAGATGCAGCTTCCAGCAGCGGGGGCAGCGGCACCATGTCCAGGAGCTTGCTGGGCGTCATCCGCCGCCGCTTTGACGACGGCGAGGGCGGCGCCCAGAAGCCCCCGCCGGAGCTGACCTCCGGCTCCTCCAAGTGCCGGGCGTGGCCGTGGCCGTGGCTGTGTCTGGCAACGCCGTCACCGCCGCTGCTGCCGCCACCGCCGGCCTTGCCGCCGGGCCGCGGCTGCATGCTGAGGTGGTCGCCGCCGCCGTCGGGGCGCGCCAATGCAGCGAGCTTGCAGCCGAGGGAGCAGAAGCGGCAGGCGTCGAGGAGCGTGCGGCGGCAGCTCTCGCAGGCGTAGGGCGCGCCCTTGACGGGGTGCTTCTGGGGCCGGCCGTTGAGGAACACGATCTTGGCGCTGTTGATCACGTACACCTGGATGGCGGCCAGGTCGAGGTGCCGCCCGATGTCGGCCACGCGCACGACGTCGTGGTACGAGGAGCGGCGGATCTGGAGCGCGGCGTGGCCAGCGTGCTGCCGCGCCACGCAGGCCTGGCACAGCGCGCCGGCGCTGGGCGCGCACTGCACGCAGAAGAAGTTGCGCTCGCTCTTGTGCGTCGCCGCGTGCGCCGCGCACGGCACGAAGAAGTCCGCACGCAGCAGCGCGGACAGCCACGGGGGGCCCTCGCGCGGCGGGCTGTCCTCGGACGCCGGCGGCAGCTGCGACACGCCCACGGCCATGGCGCGCGANGCGTGGACTGCAGAGGGGGGGGCGAGGTGGCGGCGGCGCAATGGGGTGGCGGCGGCTGACGGCGCTTACGTGGTGGGCAAGCGAGCGGAGGTTTGGGGCGCGGGAGGAGGAAAAAGCGCTCCCGCCCTTTTCCCTCCCCCGCGCATGGCGCCTCCCCGCAGAGGACACCGCCCCTCCCGGCCCCCCGCGTCCTCTGCGGGCCTTGGCACACCGCCTCCCCGCGCTCCCGACGCGGTCCGCCGGCTGAAGCTTCCAGGCGGCGGCGCGCGCCGCGTGGCGCCGCCGCGCCCCGCGTGACGTCATCGGCTCCCTGGGCGAGGCTGCCGGGACGCGTGTCGCGCCGCCGCCGCGTGACACGTCACATCGGCGTCAGCTGACGGGGCCCCCTCGGGCGCGGGAGCAGCCCGGCGCGGCGGGCCACGTCGCCGGCGCCTTCGCTTCGCTTCCCGGCCAATCGACGTTGCCGACGTGGGCCCTCGAGGAGACCGCGCCGGCCCGGCCTGCACGTGTCGCGTGCGGAACTGCCCTAGAGATTTCACCAGCACGGCGCGGCCAGTCGCATGGGCGCCGCGTGGAAAGGACCGGACGCGGCCAGCACGTCGCGACGCGCCCGCCGCCTGGCCCCGCCACCGCACCTGCCCGAGCGCCAGGCTCTGGCCTTTCCTCTGGCCTTTTCCGCCATCGTCGGCTCCTTTTGGAAGGCGGTTGCCCAGTGACCATCCTTCGTTGTACTTGCTGCTTGATTGTGTTGTTTAGGGCTTTCCGGGCCCCACTTCAGCCTTGTCCAGTCCTTTCGGGCTGGCGTTCGCATCCTTCGCCCCTGTTTGGAGGAGCTCTTCCAAGAAAATGTGAGAGCTCACATTTTCTTGGAAGAGCCACTTCCTATCCGACTGGCCGTGCGGGAGGTCCTTGCCGAAAGACTGACGATGGCTGTTCAAGAGAGTATGGGTGGACGAGAGGTGGAGCTCCTCCAAGGGGAAAAAAACGCAAGCGCGGCCAGATTAACTAGTGGCTGGGAGAGGCCAGCCCAAAAAATGAATGGACAAGGTCTGAAGGAGCCGGAGTGCTAAGGACTGAGACAGCAGTATGCGAACTCTCAGTAACCTCTCGTCAGTAGATGCAAATCTGAATGGCTAGCAGGCGGAAAGACGTCGCCCTGACGGAAGCCGGAGGCCGCCGCCAGAGCGCGGCCTGCGCGCAAGTGGACCGCAAAAGCTAGGGACCGCTGCAATGAGACGGCCAGGCGCATCCGGAAGACTTGGGCGAGGGACCCGGCGACATGGAAGCCAGGCTGCTCGGCCAAGGGGACAGTGGCTGAGGGTGGCCGCAAGAAGGAACGACCAAAGGCCCGTGAGAGGCAGTGGCAAGAAGAAGCTACCTCTAAAGGGGCAATGTCTGAAAGGCCAGCTCAAAAGGAATGGACAAGGTTCAGTCATTCGAGATGTCGGCCTGGGAGAAAAGTGTGGACGAGAGCTGAGCTGAGCAATGTTTACTTTCAGAGACGAAGTCGCACTCGCCCTTGAACATCAGCGCAGCAGTAGACTCGCCTATGGGGCTGCCGTCACCTTTTGGCACCAGCTAGCAAGTGTTCCCAGAGGGAGGCAGGCACGGACTCCAAGCTGCGAGCTGGCAGGAGCTGCGGCGACTGTTGCGGTGACAATGGGGCCGGGCTGCGCCTCTCTCTCAGGCTTCACCCATTAATCCCGAGGTCCGCAGGCCCAGAATGGCCTGTGGTGGGCTTGAAAGACGAGAAGATGCAGCTATTTTTTAACAATTTGCTGAGATAGAAAAACTCATTCAAGGAAGGCAACGGCTGTGAGGGGCCAGTCCTGTATTAGGAGATGGAGGCCAAGTCGAGCCAGTAATTTGATCAGGCGAGATACTAGTGCAAAGAAGGTAAGCATGGGGCTGCACAAAGTGAAGACCTTGGCTTAGAGGGGCTAAGGTAACCTGTAAGGGCTTTCTAGACTAAAGAGTGTTGCACATACAGATTTGACAGGATTCATGGGGAGCCGGAGCACCGCCACAGATGCTAGTGGCGTCACTTAGTGCTGGCCCTGCATGCTAATAGATGGCCAGTGCCAAGGAAGGGCCGCAAATGGAGCAAAAGAAGCTTCTGTGACTCGCAATTCACGCCTGCAGCATGCTGGTATGCCGCAAGCTGCCCCCCCGACACGCCATCGTAGACCAAGTGGACCATACGATGGACGGGGCACGAGCGTCACGAGGCTTGTGGCGGCTCGATGCCCACCATTATCGGACCGGCCTTCACAGCAATTGCCCCCTAGAAAAGCTTCCTAGCTTAATTTGCTGACACCTACATATACGGTCATGTAGCACTACCAGCACAATTTTCTTCGGACCAAATTAAGGGAATATAACACCTTCTCTCTGCCCAATGCTGCACGGAGCTGCTGAGGGCGTTGTAATGGAGCAGCTGACCAAGCTGAATGGGCCTCGTCTCAACCAGTGGCGCCTTCCGCCATCACCATAATCCATGAATCTTCTGAGCTGCCACTCTAAGAGAGCCACTGCGCCCAAGTGAGACTGCTCTCGCTGGTAGCACAATGACGGCTTTGAAGGCCAGCCGAACTGTGTACATGGATTTCGTGGGTGGTATATTCCACATTACTGAAGCTCGGCCTAGGAGGGGCCGCTTAGTATCCCCTCGTCAGCCAGACGAAGAAGTGGAACAGGAACTACAGCTTCCTGTCCACAATGGCTGGCTCTTAAAATAGCCACTAATACCGCCGCTTCTACTGGGCAAAGCGTTACCCAACCCTGACCCACGGGTTTTGTCTTATGTTCTCTCAGTTGTGGCCGCATCCAGCACGTCTCATTGCTTCGGGGATGTACATGCGGGGAAGTCACAGTGACGGTTGCCCTTCGTGCGCCTTGAACTATTCATGCAGGCCTGTCCCGCCTCGGAGGGCAGTACCTGAAAGAGGGGCCGCTAAAGTCCAGCACCGACATGGTGCATCCTTGAAGACCTCGTTCAGGTCCTTAGGCCTGTGATCAAAGCGTGGCAAACAAAGGTCGATGCAGACTGACAAGAGCAGCTCAATCAGGACAATAGAGGCTTGCATGTTGACATTGAAGCTAAGGCCCAAGTCAAGTGTTGTCTCTGTCACATTCAAACAGCTAGCTCGTTGTCATTGTCACATTGAAATAGCTAGGTCGTTGTCTGTTGCGACATGCCCACATTTTCCAAAGAAAGACGAGTTTAGCCTGCCAGTAGGAAGGGCTGTCTCCACGATTACTTTTCTGGTCGTCCAAGGCAAAGGACCAGGGTCTGAGACAAGTGGCAGGCGCAGTCTGCAATCATACAGCATGCTGTTGACCCGGCCCTTCTATTCTTAGGGATGCTTACAAAGCGTATTCCGCACAAGTACTGCCAGATTGCGCATGAGCCGGTTTCAATAGGTCGAGTCACTGAATGCTGCTGAGATCGAGGCTGGGGTGCTGAGGCTCATGAGGACTCCTATAGGTACATTCAAGCTGCTGTGCAATCTCAACTTGCGGGGATAATAGAGGCCAGGCCTGCTGGCCGAGAAGCTAGTCAAAAGCCTAAGGTGAGGAGTGCCTCAGCAGGCAATGTTGTTGGAGGTCTCACCTCTACTCCTGCCAAAGAGGTCTACAACCTCTTTGGCCTATTCTAAATTAATTGTATGAGGAGTATGCATTGGGTGCATATTTCTCATGTCCTTCGAAAGGAGGCACTGGAAATCGAAGCTGCTCAAAATGCAGAAGCCGCATCCAATGACTTCGACTTGCACAACTGTATCACAGTGACCACATTGGGCACGCCAGCATGTATGACAAGTGTCCTACAGGTGTGCAGGTCAGACTGCCACCACGACTTTGTTGTGCTGGCAGTGCCAATAGCAGTCAATCACCGAGGCAGGCAATGTGCCCAGGTAATGACCAGATAATAACAACCCTATTTTGCATTGCTCAAACGGGAAAGCATCCTACCGCTCTTGTCTCCAAAAGTTACTGCTGGAGTTGGAGGCATGCAGCCAGTGATCAATTGCTTCCAGCTCCGCTTGACATGCGACTGGCCTGCAGGTTGGTGCCATGCCGCGCTGCTGCGCAACTTTCAGATGCTACCTCCTCGTTGCTCACGACAGCATCTTCTCAGATTCTTGCCTCCACTCAAGTGACTGCATGGTACCACAACGAGCCAGGACGTGCTGTCGACCATGCAAAGTCTTGGTCACATAGCCATGATTACCCCGGCACAGTGGCTAGCGTGGTTGCTAATACTTTCCCCTGCAGAACGGCATGCAGAGGAGGTATCTTGGTGCTGCAACCGCTGTCAGAGGCTGCTTAGCAGCACGGCAACTCCACGAGCTGTGGAGAGGTTGCCAGAGGCCTGCAGCTGTGGAGAATTTGGTCAAGAATGGTCAAGGTAAAAGAGAGCGGAGATATACACTAGCCACCTAGCAGTGGACTTGTGCTTCCATCAGTGCACGCACTACTCAACATGGTCATGCTCACTTTGTAGGATGCCCGTTGCAAGGTAACCCAATATGCTACACCCCTCCTATCCTCCCATCCCCCATTCCGCATGAGTGTTCGCGTCTTCGCGTGGTCAAGCCTGCACCTGGTGCTAGGCGTCTTGACCTGGCTTATGGGCCTCAGGCAAGGTATTACTGTTAACTTCAGGAGTGGACTGAGCTGAGTAAGTTCCTTCAGGCACCTCGGTGGCTGCTCTCGCATTTGTCCTGTGGCCGAAGTCACTCCCTGAGCGAGCACACAAGCTTAAACATCCATGGGTGCGGGAGCATCCAGCTGCTTGCGCTTGAAGTCGGCTACCGCATCTTCGAAGGTCGCTCTCACAAAGTCACAGATGGAAGCCAAGTCCTCGAGCGCGTCCTTGAAGACGTCCTGGGCTGGATCACCTGAGCCCAAGCGCGACAAACGCGCAGGCATGTGAACGCTGTAAGCGCAAGGCACAGCCCATCTCGTCCTTCTGCGCCCACTCCGACCAGGCTGCCACTAGAGGAAGCAACAGCAGCCCGATGAGGCCGAGGAGCACGCCGATCCGGGCCAAGGTCCGAGGACACGAGTCTGCACAGCTCGGCCCCGAACTCGGCGCCGGGGCTCGAAGGGCGGACCTGTGGTCTGCACGCGCACGTTCACTCGCGCCTCCGAGGGGTGCGGCACCGAGTAGCCGCAGAAGGCCACGCGCGGGCTGGTCGCAGCACCGAGCCGCCGGGGGATCAGACTGCCGCTCAGCGCCAGCAGCCGCTGCGCGGAGCTCGCAGCAGGCCCGAGGCTGCCGCGCGGGCAGAGAGGGCCACGCGCTTACTCCTGGTTGAGCACGACGCGCAGCGCGTTGCCGAGCGTGTGGTCCTCGTCGGCCAGCGAGAAGGTGGCCGCGTCCGCCGCCGCCGCCGCCGGCGCCGCGCCAGCGGCCGCGCCGTTGGCAGCGCCAGTGGCAGCGCCCTGCTCCTCCACCATCTGGCCGAGGCGCCGCCGCCGCCGCCGCCGCCGGGCGCGGCTGGGAGCTCGGCTCTGAACCCCTAGCTGCTAAACGCTGGCCCGTCCTCCGGGGCCGGGGGGGGGGGTGTTTCCCCTGCCACAGTCAGCGTCAGTCAGAAGCGCTGACNAGGAGCCCCGCCGGCGCAGCGCCCAGCTGGGGCGACTGCTGGGCCGCGCTGGCCAGGCCGTGCTTGGACGCCGCAGAACGCGGCGCCGGCGACGGCGCCGGCGCCGAAGTCATTGGTGCCGTTGACGGCGGCGGAGAGGAGAGTCCTCGGCTGGCTCGCTGCCTGGCCTGCGCCGGCGTGCAGCGGCTGCGGGGGCCAGCGGGACCCAGCCAGGCCGCGGCTACTGGCGGGCCGGGGGCCTCGCAGGTGCGCGTGCGAGCTTGTGCAGACGTCCGTTAGCCGCGCGCTCTTTCTGCGATGCGCACAGCATCGTGGCGTCGCACTGCAGCCGCCTCCAGCAGCCCTGGCAATGGGCGCGCCCCAACTCTGCCCCGCTTGTCGCAGCATGCGATGCTGACCGCTGCCGGCGAGCTGCGCTGCGGCGGCACCTTCCCAGGCGCGCCTCGCGGCGCGCAGCGACGGCGTGCGCGGCCACGGGGCAAGCGCACGACGGCAGCCCCTGCCCTCGCCCGGCCACCGCGTCGACCTCCGCGGCTTCTGCCGCTGCTGTCGCTGCTGGCAAGGCCTCCCACAGGGCCGCCGGCGGGCGGAGCCGCTGGGGCTCCCTACTCAATCGCGTCGTCTTTGGCACCCTCATTGGCGCCATGGCCATCTCCAGCATTGTCGCTGGCGGCTGGGTCTTCACCGCCTGCTTGGCTATGATGGGCATTCTGGTGAGCCCTTGTTAAATATAGGCAGTAATGCGTTGCTGAAGCGTGGCAGGCTGCACATTCGCGGGCTCCATGAGGAGCCAGAGTCCGGGTAGAAGCTCTACAGCTGCCGCGTGTCCGTCCCGGAATGCAGGGGACCCGGGAGTACTTCGGGCTGGCGCACGCCAAGGCCTTGGCCAGGGGCTGGACCCCGGCCCCCCCAATCGCCACAATGGTCTCTGCCACTCCACGCCCTGTCTAAGTGCTGTAGCTCTGCACAAGCATTTGGTAATCGCAAACTGTCTTTCTGCACACGTAGCCTTCAAATGAGAGGACAACTTCTACTCAATCAACATGGAGCTGATCATTTTTCTGCTCCCGACTAACTGAGTAGATGGTGCCTTCGCAGGCATGCACCTTGATGTGCACGGCTCTGCCGGTCATGACGTACTACTTTGGGGGGCACATCATCTACGGCGTAGTCACTGCCACCTGCCTCGTCGCGGCTGTCCTGCTCATTCAGGTGATGCCCCACACCTTTAGGGTGTAGGATTTAGTTTTTAGGGTTTAGGGACAATGAGGCTTTTCAGCCGTGCTATCTGCATCACAGTTTCAAGGAGCATTGCAGGGCTGCAAGTGAAAGCCCTCAATCAGGACTGCAGGTCAATATGCTATGATTGGGGCATGGGCGCCCCAGTCAAGCGGCGGCAGCATTCCGGCCAGCAAGATGGCCTGCGACTTGACTCACAGATAATATACTTCCTGACAGAGTTTCATGCTCCTCTCCTCTTGCAGCCCACACGGCCACGGAAAGGCCAATTCACAAGTGCGCTCTTTGGGCTCTTCTATTGCGGATACCTGCCAACATTCTGGATCAAGCTGCGGTGCAGCTTGCCCAACTTCGGCCCCCTGCCGGAGCCGGCATTCTTGTCCTCGTGGCCGCTGCCCCGGGCAGCAACAAGCGAGTGGACTGTTGGGCTTGTGGCCACCTTTGTGGCATTCTCGACCATCATTGCTGCCGACACGGGGGCTTACCTCGGCGGAAAGACGTTTGGCCGCACGCCCCTCATAGACATTAGTCCCAAGAAAACCCGGGAGGGTGCCTTAGGTGCGTCTCACTACAAGCTGCAAGCTTGCCACCCGCTTCTCCGGCACTCGATGCCTGAAGATTATCAATGACAAGGAACGCTGCTTGCGGTTTTCACATGTTGAATGCCGCATGCCTTTGGCACCTCACAACTTGCATACTCCAATGTGCAGCTGGCCTCCTGGGCGCTGTTGGAGTAGCTGTCGGCCTCTCGAAGCTCTTCCAATGGCCCTCTTCCATCTTTAGGTTTGGGCAATGCCAGCTTCTCCTGACACTTTGGATGGTGAATTTGGAGTGTCCGTAGTGACTCCATAGGATACATTTGCTTCAAGAGCGTTGCATGGTCTGCTGCCTAACACAGCTGTGCTGGCGAAATTTGTGCAGCTCTGCCACTCTCGGTGTCCTAGTCTTTATGGCATCCCTCTTTGGGGACCTGACTGAGTCCATGCTGAAGCGCGATGCCGGTGTGAAGGACTCAGGTCAGCTCATTCCTGGGCACGGTGGCATCCTGGACCGTGTAGATAGTTACATCTTCACTGGTGCCTTAGTCTACTCCTTCGTCAAGGTCGGCCTCCCCTTGTTTGGCTGACCTGCCAGGAGCCAGAAAGACGATGGCTGGACGCTTCAGCTATGGCTCAGCATCAAATGCTTTGCTCGACTTTCAATATCAGAAGCAGCCATCAATTTTGCCGCCCTGAAAGTTCTCATAAGTGGATGCCGACAGTGCATAGTGCTTGAAGTGTCTTCGCAACCTCGTCATTATCCTTGAAAGTGCAAGTCGTGAATAATTGGGTGGGCCTCACACAAGTTGGTCAATGACTGAAGCCCCCAGGTGGATGGGGGCGCTAAGGCTTAGGTTTGATCAGCCGTAACAAATTGCTGAGTAGGGCATCAATGATTCATAGTACCAATCACCTCTGCCGTTGGCTTCTAGGCAGTCACAGTCGAAAGGACCCATCTGCTGACATGTAGTAATTGTTGAAGTTGAGGCCAGTCAACAGATCAGCCAGATGAGGCAGCTGATTGGTGTACTGCTTGGATGACAGCACCTGCAAGAGTCATGCAGGGCAGATCTGCATGTGAGCAAGTGAAGCAGCCAACTCTTGTGTTCCTCCAAATGAGATGCACACCACATTGCCCAGGGCTTCCAGTTAGTCAAGAGTTGCATCAAACCCTTAGCATGAAGGTAATGCCCTTGTCAAATGCATCCTCCAAGGGAAGCAGCTCCTCATCAAGAAGAAGAGTGTTGGAGATATCTCCTATGGACCTAAGCCTCATGCTGAGCTTGCAGTATTCCAGAGCTAGTCCCAGGAGCTTGTGTATCCTTGCTAACATCAAGAGTGACTGCACATATACAAGATCTGTTTATCAGTAGAATCTACATGAGGGCAGAGCAAGAGCCTGAAAGGACTGGGCCTAACACTTTCACATCTTGCGAGGGTCACCATAGATATCCTGCCAATTTTGCCACCAAGCTGACAGCAGATGTAAGCAGGGACCCTCAGTTGGAAAGTGAGGAGGACATTGATGGATCCAAGAAATGCTCACAAATCTATCTGGGGTGAGAAAGCAACACTGCTGTATAGATAGCAGATAAGCACTGTGATCATTGATGACATTCTTAAGAGAAGTAGCTACAGCCAAGTTGCCACAGAGCTGTATCCACGCTTGCACCAGTATCTGTCATACGACACGCGAGTCTGAGCAGCAGTCGCATGCTTGCCAGCTTCCTCAACTGGAGCACCGTGTGGCAATCTATAGGCTAGTGAGCATCACGCATCAACAAGCCGACCAGGCAAAAGCCCATGCAGAGCATATGGGACAGCATTCTAGAAAATACAGAACAGCTCCTTACAGCAAACAACACCACCTTAGGCCTAGTATTACTGATCTTCATAGGTAGGGAAAGCTTGATCTTGGTTTTGCAATTAAACTGCGTGACACTACGTCTACTGCTTGACGCAACTAAAGAGTACTCAAGAGTGCAGGGTGCATGTTCTGTACGTGCTTGGTGACGAACTGATGTAACGTATCAACGAAATGCAGCAGCCTCTGCTCCATCAACTTTGACCGTCCACTGCAGAAATGCCTTGCGGCATGACCCTGCTGCCATACCATTCCCACTCTGCATGTTGCATTATTACCAAACAACTTGGGGTAAAGCTAGCTGGATGTAGACTGTTGCAATTTGTGTCGCTATATTACAAGCTTGGCCTTTGGCTGTAATTTGCTCAACTTAAGCAGTACATTGAGTTGACAAGCAAGCCTGCTATACTGGACAAGTCTTCTCTGCACCTTCCACGAAGAACTCCGCACTTGTGAGAGAGCGTGTTTAGCCCGCTTCACCTTCATCAAAAAGACCATCACCTGAGCAGCACCACCATGCAGCTGTAAATATGACAATCAAGGATGCTTGTATATTGAAGATAAACCAACATAGCTTTGGCAAGTTCATCAGTTCAGGCCTGCAAATTGCATCAGCGATTGCGGTGCCTCACCTCGTTGTACACCAAACATGCAGCCTCAGAGACAATCAAACGCACTGCCCAAGGCATCTGTGAGATGCCAACTCATGCAATATCAACGCACAGGTTCAAGCAGGTGAGCAGATTCTCAACCCTAGCTTCCAATGTTCTGACCCTCAGCGCACAAGGCAGTATTGGTATGGAAGACTGAATGGCAGATGCATCTACTCCTGCTTGCCTAGAATCTAACTTAAGTCCCACCTCCTGCTTTGTGTTATCTATGAGTGGCTCGTGTCCTGAAAAGGAGGTGACGAAGGGGCAACCTTATAAGAAAGGCGTATGTGGTCAAGTGCGTCAATATTGATGGGAGTTGTTTGTCTTGAAATTGTGGTTGTCTTTAGACTTGCAACAGTCACTGTCACTGTGTTTAAGCCTGTATCATGGATTTCACGAATGGAGTCCTGCAAGTACCTTCTCAGCACACCCTAATGTTAAGGTCAATCTGTGCTGTGCAACCTTCCACGTCAGTGTGTGTAGAACATGCTGATAAACATTCATATCTGTACATGCAAATCTCCACAGAGAGCAACACTGCTTGTGCATGTGTCAATGTTGACAGCATGAGATGTCGTACTTTGGACAGCATATTATCACCCTTATGCTAAGTACGCAATAACATCAGGAACAGCCAAGTCCTCAGCAATTGCTGAAGAGACATGACCATCATTGTACGATCTGGGCCATAGACCACCTGCAGCAATGCATTGAGTTCGCAGTCATCATCCCAGGCTTGCTCCATATCCAGTCTGATGAACAAGTTCTCAGTAAACGTCTGGAGGAGGTCACCTGAAGGACCACAACCAACAATGCAGCCTATTTACACCTTTTTGGACATTCCTCTCCAAGCATTTTGCACAGTACCTTGCTTATTTCATGCGCTACATAGGCAGTCCAATACTAGCAGATGAAGTGATGCACGCGGCATGGCGTGTGATACTGCTATGCAGATTTGTAACCCCATCAATTGGATATCCAGGATCGTTGTGCTCTACTTGATGTAGATACTTCCTACAGCTGGTAACAGATAAGATATCTTCTTACCAGAAGGTAACAGATATAGGCTGCGCAAAAGAGAGAGCTCTTCACAGAGCCGCCAGTCCTTCATGAAGCATGATAATAGCCTCTGCTCAATGACACACATCTGTCGGATGACAGACATATTAGGCCAGGTAGACCTGGTGCAGCACCCCAACCTCCAAGCTACGAATTCCAAATATATCCAGTGCCAAAATCGACAAGTAGCTCTATTACCTGAGATCTCAGATTTCTAAGCAACGCTTTCTCCAATAGCAGAGCAGGCAGCTGAAATTTCTCACAGTGAGCCACCAGCACTTGCTCTGCAGCTTTCCCCATAGCCACCTGATGCATGACAACAGCCATCTTAGACGAAGAGTAAATACGCCCCGCAATAGGGCCATATCTCACAAGCTCCTATTGATCAGCTCTTGATAGTTGCTTACTGGGGGCGTTGATGACAGGCTGCCTGGCCCAGGACTTGTGAATGATGTTTGGGGCAACAAGTCAGGATGTTGTGATGGTAGCCTTTTGCTAGTGTCGACTTCACAGACTGCAATGTCGTGATAGTCAGATATGTTGTCTTGATGCCCAGTTGTGAAGGTCTCAAAATTCCTTGAATCAGACTGGCTTTGTTCAGTAAGTTCCTGTAGTGTGCTGCAAAAGTCCCTGAGAAGCATATTGTCGTTTTCTGACTCCATAGTTAATTGACAACATACTGAGACCTCCTTCGCATCTACAGGTTCTTCTGGTCTTGAGGGAATGGTCCTTAACGAGCCTTCCTGAGTCATCTTAGGAAGCTCTGGATCACCAATAGCTCCAGCTGTGGCGTGCAACAAGTTTGCTGCACATGATACTGGCATGCTCATCTGAGTGTCTTGTGGACATGTCCTCCTGACTTCTTGCAAAAATCTCAGTGAGGTCCCACTGTATAGGATTTTCTGAGCATAGGGCTTCAAGAAGGACGGGCAGAGGACCTTATCATCTTCATCCTCAACGTCATTAAGTATCAAACATTCATCACCAGATATCATCTCCCTGCCACTGGACCTGCATATACCAGGAGTGTTATTGTCCAGAGCTCAAGCGCACTCAATCAATGTCCAAATTTGCAGGTGAGTGGAAGTTGGCAGGTAGCAAGGAGATCAAATTGGTAGTAATCTATGCATATTGATAGATGCCATGCTCCATGTCTTGATATCTGTGGTGAGGTGCTTCGCAATAACAGATACAGAAGTTGTCTGTGAGATGCTCTCATACTTTGTATCAGATGATATTGAGCTGCTCGCCACTCCAGGCCTGTCTTCCTCATGCTTGCGCAATGAATGGCTTCGCCACCATGAGATTGGTGCTTCAGAGGCATTGACCTCTGCTTTGCACTTTATAAGAAACTGATATTGAGGAGCTTGTGTTACTTGTTGACGACAATTCCAACACAGTAAGCAGTTGTGCTCATGCATTTTGGAACATTCATATGCTCTGTCCACTCACTTACCTCATTGCCTATATCTAGCAACACGCCTTTGTAGAGCCATGCATGAAGGTAAGTCAGCATTGGCTGCATGGTGGCCATGAACAGTTGCAATAAAACAGAATATGTGCTACCCTGCGGGGATATGAATTGACTGTCATGAGAAACAGCTGCTTGTCTTGGAAAGTGCACGGGGATTTGTTATGCTCAGCCGAACAGAAGGTTGTACGTCATTGCAGCATGCGTCAAAACATAAGAAGTCCGGCTCAAAGACAGGCAAGGAAGGAAAAGACATCCTACCAAACTATCTTGGAACCAGCAAAATTTTGTCATCATGTTGTACAGGCCTGAGAGTAATGTGGCGGCTCCAACATAACCCGTTGCCTCCTCTTCAGTGCTCAAGTTTCTCAGGACTCGTTGCAGCAGATTGGCATGCTTGCAGAATCTGGTATGGTGTTCCACAGCCACATCTTGTCAAAAGTGTGTTTGATTAAACCACATGATTTAGTGGTTACAGGTGCCGTGGAGCTGATTTGCTTACATGTACTTATAAGTAGATAACAAGAGGTTGTGCAACTTGCCCACCAAGTCAGTAATACTTCATTGTTCTCACCCAGCAATCTACCACACCTCACTTCCAGGCTAAGCAAGGCAAGTAAGCGCTTAGCAGCACGTCATGTGTAGGCTCTTGCAGGCTCCGAACCAAAAGGCCTACTAGTTGCCTTGGGTGACCCTGCCTTGTCAAGTTCTGGTGAAGTGTCAAGATGGTCAGCTGTTCGCTGTCAAGCCCTTCTGCCGCCAGCATGTCATGCTCAATCAAGGTTGACCGTAGAACCTGCTGATCAGAAAGAAATGGTCATATTGTATCCAGAACATGCATCTATGGTCGCAAAAGCTCATGCGTGTCACCCACATAATCCTGAGGATTGACTGCACTTCTTATGGCCTGGACCCTCGTTTAGGACGCCCAAGAAGTCCTAATGAATGTGATAGTGGTAAGGTTGGCTGCCCTCCTCATTGCTATGATATGCAAGCTTAAGTACCTGTAGCTGGGTCGACATTGCTTTTGCGAAGGCCTGTACGGTTGTGCTGTACTCAAATGTTCCACTACCATGACTGGCATAAGTTGACTGAATTACAATGTCAACAAAGGTTTGCACTTGCTGCAAGCTACTTGCAGCAGCCATGAGATGTTGCAGCGAGGACAGCACAGTGGTCGAAGACAGATGGGAGAAGCATATGCCCGGCCTAAGTACGAATTGCCTGCGCCCTTTGTCCCAAGTAAGGATGTCGCTCGGCAGGCCTTGCATCATGTGCAGCACGTGTCTGACCTATTTGCAATCCAGTGGTAAGAAGACATGAACAGCGTACAATTAGCACGCATTCATAATGTGAAAAGTGCAAGACACCGTGCGCATGCCTGTGAAAATTACCTCCGTTAAGAAGAACACAAGCACAGTATGAGCACAACCTGGGCCCTCTGGAGCCTTTGAGCTATTTGTTAACAGTCTTGAGCTACTGATGTACTTGCCAATGAGGTCTACTGTAAGCCACATCTACCTCATTCTTATAGAATGGGCTACAGATTTTATTCTCACCATTGCTGCTTCTGTGATGCATTGGGCTGGAGTCATGGCCCTTGAATGCAGTCCATGTAAGCAAGCATGCAAGTTACGAGTCCTCTCTTCACGAGCAGTCCTCTCTTTTTCAATGTTACCTGCACATCTGCCACTATTTTGTCAGATTTTCAACAAATGCCTGCACTGTCACAAACAGATGCTCAATGCGTCCGACGTGGATGACTTGTCAAAGTTGATCTGTGCATTGATACTGGCCTACACAAGTGTGTGCAAGCCAGGGCTCTGACTTGCAGATTTCTCAGCTCAAGCTGCGGACTTGGATAAAGAGTAGGCCAGGATGGTTAGGAACGGGCATCTCTGCGACTTGATGGAATCTCTTATGCAGTTCCAAATAGACAACACATCAATTGATGAGTAAGTAGACATCCTCACCACCTAAGTGGACACTCTCCACTGGTTCTTGGAATCTGAATCGATGAAGCTCTTTCCAGGTGAAGGTCGTCTGAGGTGTTTTATTGCCTTCCTACATAGATCACATGTTGCTAATGTAAGCAACCTTGCCATCAGCAATGCAAGACGTTTTCAAGTATTCTTCTAAGAACCTAATGATCTACCATCCACGCACTCAGCTGCAGGTGGGCATCTGGGGGTGCAAATATCAGTGCTCACTGTATTTGAAAAAGAAGGCTTGTGATCAGATACATCTTCGTCTTCACTGTCCTCTTCGGTGGAAGAAAAGTCATCATCTACTACGGTTGGCAAGTCAGTCTCATCAGCAGTCACCTCGTTCATTACATCGGAAGCCAAGGCCTCCCCCTGTAAGAGATACAGCAACACATATTGGTACATGCACATGTCATATGCATGAAAAGCATCTTCTGATAACCTGGTTATGCTGACTGGACTCAGTGTAGCCAATGCATCAACCTGCATTTCCATCTAGTTGCACTTTAAATTCCAAGCTAGAAGCTGGTGTGATTATGGTGATATGGGATGCTGCAAACACAGGCTGCCTGCACTACCAATAAATGGCTAAGTACCGCCAGCATGCCATCTTCCCACACATCTTCTCCATCTTCTTGAAGGTCTTCGTCCTCCCCGTCTCCCAGCCATCTCAGTGACTCTGCGAGATTGTAGAGTAGTAGAAGTATTGCATGGCCAAGATCCTACTCCAAGAAGAGGGAGAAAGAGGCCTCAGTCACATGTGACTCAATCGGAACTGGTTGTAGTTGTCACACATGTGTCAACTTCCAGATATTCTCTACTGTTCTCATTGCAGCAGCTTGTAAGGTCCGCGAGCGAATGCACAGGGCTGGTTTGCAGTGGTCACGTCATAAGGTGTCAGGCACGTACATTGCATGCAGCTTCTTTGCTGCACCACAGGAGCCTAGCCACCAACTTCTGCAATCTAGAACTCTTGGCATATTGAGCGTCCAAGTCAAACCGCTGCTGAAGCCTGCAGCAGAGCATGGAAGTGCTTTGTAGCTTATCAGGCTATGCAGGATGCCACCTCAAGCAGCAAGAGTAGGCAGTCAATAATAGAGCACAAGAGATGAGCCTGCGTCCAAAAAGGTCGAAGTGAGTTCAGCGGTACCTGCCTTTGGTACTTCTTCTCCACGTCCTTAGGCAAAAGATTTGGGAAGTTGTGAAATCTGTACTTGTGCAGGCATTTGCTGAGAGCCACTGCGTTGTCCACGCTACCTGGCTGCAGAATTCATAAGAATGATTCTCCATGAGTAAGAGTAGGTCAACTGCGCCCATTGAGCAAACAAGCTGCTTCCCTTTCAGATAGCGCAGGGCCATCATGTCAAGCAGGACTACAGACCAGCTCAGCCGAGCCTGACATCACCTGCTCACGAGCTAGTGTGGCGACAAGTTGGCCAAAGAGATGACCGATGGTCTTCCTGCCTTGCAGGCCCCATTCAGACAGGGCCATATTAACGAAGACGTCAATTCGGCCTACGTCGCGTCGCGCAGCCGCGGCGAGGAGCGCGCAGAGGCGCGCAACCGGGGATGGTGGCGCGGCTCTGGCGCTGGCCGCGAGGCCAGGCTCCGCTCGCACGGAAACTGGAGCTCGCACGGAGCTCCAGTTTCCCGCCCCCTGCAGCAGCGTCGTGACGGCGGCGAACGAAGCCAGAATGGCTTCGTCGCCGCATCGACGTTTCGTCGGCCCGCTTAGCCCAAGTAGCCGTTGCATGCCGCACCGGCGCGGGGCGCTCCCTTCACCCCCGGTGAGCTTCCCCTCCAGCCAGCGCTCCCCTCACACGGCGGCGCAGCACACCGGCCATGGCGTCGCCGGCGCCCGCGCCGCGACCGCCGCCCGCCGCGCGGCGGAGGAGCGGCATGCCTAGCTCCAGGGCAGCGGCGGCGGCGGTGGCCGCGGAGCCTCCGGCGGCTGGGACGGCGATCGCGACGACAGCGGAGCCACCGGCCAGCCTGCCCAGCCGTGGCGACGGCGACGGCTACCGGGACAAAGGCGAGGAGAGTCGCGCGGGGATCGCTGGCGACGGGCCTCTGCCAGCGACGCGCCTCAAGGGCCGCCGCCGCACCCTGGCGGAGGTTCCCTCTGCGTCGTCGTTTGCCTTTGGCTCTGGCACGCCACCTGGCCGGGACCGGGAGCCACCACCGACAGGCTACCTCAAGCCCGCGGCCGTGCAAGGGCGCATTCGCAGCTACGCGGAGGTCAAGCGTAGCGAGGAAGCCCTCCTGCAGCAGGCTGCAGAGCTCAGCAGGCAGGTGCAGGAGCTGCAGGGAGCACTCGCCAAAGAGAAGCAGGAGGCTGCCGACGAGGCACCAAAGGTAATGGCCATTTTGCAATCAACGACTATCTAGCTCTCCAAGATGCGACTGCTTGCAAAGAGACGGCCCTAAGATTCAGGAGGAGATTAGTATCATGATCCGTTGCTGCTCCCAGCAGCTTCCAAGCTCTTATGCAGCCCAGTTACACATTGGGGGTGTGCCAGCTGTTAATGCAGCTGGATGGTGCCGAGACTTTCCATGTGCTTGCTTGTAGATGACAAGGTAGTGTATTTCATCTTTAGGACAAATTGTGAGGCCAGCTACGTAGGGTGATCTGCGAGGAGGCTAGGAAAGCTTCTTGCAAGCAAATCATCCTGTCAAGGCTATGGAAGCACTGGTTTATGATGAATGTGCCAGTTGGTGGCCTTGAACGAGGAGCTCGTCGAGTTGCGTGCTCTTACGAAAGAGCAAGCCATTGAGGTCCAGGCCACCAAAAGGATGCTAAACGAGCTGCAAGGGCAGCATGCGCGGCAGTCCGAGGCCCACGAAGAAGCCTTGCACAAGATTGATCAGGTGAGCAATTCTGTTCTCTATAAGGTTGATAGGTCTGATGTTTGCAGTTCAGAGAAGCATACGCTTACAGGGCCAAGATTAAAGTTGACCCCTTGTGATGAGCATGCTGACAAGAAGCGAAATCGATATACATATACATGCTTGCCAGCCTGCCTTTGAAGAGGAGTTTGATGTAAATTTAAAGCACGGGGGTGTTGTGCAGCTCAAGTCTGAGCAGGACTTGCTGAAAGAAGCAGCTAGATCAGCCCACAGGCGTATAGCTGCTCTAACGGAGACAATTGAGCAGCATGTGGGAGAGGATGCAGATGTAGCGGCTCAGATGGAGGTACGTCTCTGCTTGTAAAATGTCAAGTGGTGAAGGTGACAATGATTGCAAATGGGCACAAGATGTACAGATGACATTGTAGTAGAGCATTGCTCAATGCTAGCAATGTCGCAGGGAAGCACTGTCACTGTCTTATTGGCTGTGCTTGACTTTTGCCATGCCTCAGTATTCAATATTGGAGGTGGAAGAGAGACTACAGGAGCAGCAGGACTTTGCAGCAAGATTGGAGGCACTTCATGCAGAAGCTGACGAGGAGCACAGAGCTCTGCGCATAAGAATGCAGAAGGCACTTCAGCATGCTGAGCGACTCGAGGTCTGCACGCCAGTATCAACAATGTGTTGCTGATATCAGCAACTTTACTCAATCGCCACTGGCGGAGCAGCAGCTAGCTAAGAACAAGTACAGTATTTGATCCTGCTTGCTTGTAAGCGTACAACCAAGAAGGGCGTTGGACGTGATTTAATAGATTGCAATCATGCCTTGACGCACCATGCCTCATTCAAAGGTCGTTATACCTAGCAGAGCTCAATGCTTGTCCTCCATCAGAAAGTGGCTGAGGACCAGGGGAGTCTTGACCCCATAAGATAGTACCTGGCACGTGTATATCTAGATTCCATGTGTACAGATGTAATGATGGGAAGTCCTCTCTTGGCAAACAATTGGCTCGATGACGACTTCCACTGGTTGGAGTCGTTCACTAGTCCAAGCTGTCCTACAAGGGCATCCATAGCAACATCTATCTGTCAATACAAGAATGTGATGCCTCAAAACCTGCGACATGTCTCCTCACATGGCCAGCTTCACCTGACTCAATTTGCACATACCTCATGTGCAGACCTTATGACCAAGTCGGGTGTCACAAGCCGTAATTGTGTGGACTGACAATCGTTGACATTACCTAGTCTGCCCACGCACCTACACTGCACAAGGGCTGCTTCGGGAAAGCAATTTGCACCACTCAATTCCTGATCAGTGAGTAACTACAGCAGTTGCTGGGTCGACTACCTAGTGCTCAGTTGTTCATGGTGTTGCTGCACGCAGTGGGGGAGTCCTCTGCTCAAGGTGACGAATGTACTGCTGCAGATGGTTGAGAAATGCAGGGAAGCACTCCAGGTCGCAATGGTGACCACCTTCTATCCAAAGGGGTTCGTACGGGTGCTTACAGAGTTCATGAAGTTGCCTGCCATGCATGACATCCACTACTTCGTCGGCCGTGCCCTGAAAGAGCAAGAGACAGTGAGAAGCGCACTCGTTAGCTACACATGAAGAGTGATGCTTCGAGGAGTTACTTAGCCCCTCCGCAACCAGGTATCATAAAAAAGGGGACTAGTATCAATGCATGACAGGAGGCAACGAAAGAAAATATTCTGAAGCCAAATTTGCTGCCTAGGATGAGATACAAGGAAAGGGGTATTACGTGCATCACCAAGACAGGGCAAGTAATCTGTCCGATTTTCTCAACGTTCTGTGCAATTTCAGAAGAAGCAAGTAAGCACCAGGCTACTATGCTTGGTTAAAGCCTGGGAATGTAAAGAGGATGTCAGCAACAAGCAGTTGAATAGACCTGCAAGTGAGGCACAGGTGGAGAAACCGAGCCAATATTTGAAGCCTGGGATTAGCATGTATTGTGAATGCAAGCTGCTGTGAACGGGCTCAAAAACAGAAGATGCTTCCTTTGCTGCAAGAATGTACCTTGTAAATGTCAAACCAATAGGTCCGCTTGACTTCGTAAAGAACACGTACGCCAGATAGGATGGGGCAATGCAGGACCACACCACGGAGTTGCTGACCTTTGAGTGCCAACTTGGCAGCGAGATCAACTGTTGGGCCACTGCCCACGGACTGGCCATAGAGGACAATATCCTCACTCCTCACATTATGATCATTGCGAAGGGAATCATACGCTGCTCTAATGTCTGAGTACGTATTCAACTCGCTTGGCTGGATTCAAATGCAAGTCACGATTTCTTGTCAAACGCCAACATGCATCAACTAAGTTACACACAAGCTCAGCGTGCTAATAGTGGCATGCGCCCTCTACATGACAGTCTCGTTGCACCTACTTCTGAGCAGCCTACAGTGTGAGCTGTGACTAACTATTGCACCAGCTTTCAAGTACAATGACGCAAGAAATAACTGAACTCCTCGCAACTTAGGATGCATGCTGTGCACACACAACCAACGCAAGACCTTGCTGACATGAGTAAGCAACTTATAATCAGAGCCGTTGAGTGAGCGCATACTGTGCCTGTAGACGCACCATAACCTGAGTAGTCATACCTGTGCGTAGGAAGTGTAAAAGAAAGTTAATATTGTGCAGCAGACATGTCAGGTACACGCGTCTACTTGTAAGTCCAACAATCAAAAGACAAAGCAGCAAGGCTGCAACAGCTAAGGTCAGCAACCTGCTAAGTTAAGCTGCACTGACTCTGGCACTTGTCAGCCTTGATCTCAGATTGTTGTTTATGATTAATTCAGCACCACGCGTCTAGACAGAGCATGTGCATTACTGTTACGAGTTGACCAAGAAAGTAGCACCAATGCTCACCCCAAGATATTGACGCCAAGGCGGCTGCTGAGCGCTACAAACAGGTCGTGCATCTGGCCCAAGTCCACGGCGTTTCCGTGGGAGTACAGGACCGTAAGCTTGGCCCTGTGATTGGCGACCCAGACCGCCACGATCTCCTGCCGGCGGCTGGTCTGGAGGCAGCGCAGCTCCACAGTCGGCCGAGCAGGGATCTCTGCTGAAGAAACCCGGCCGGTAGCCGCGTCCTTGACGAGCTTGTAGGTGGGGGGCGTCGGTGGAAAGAAGGCGAAGCGGTTTGCAATCGTGGACGTCACGCCCCCCATCAGGGTTGCACGGAGCGGCCTCCCGCGTCTGCCACAACGGCTGCCGGTGCAGCTCGCGGGAGGGCCAGGCGCTGGTTCACGGACACCATGCCGGAGTGAGCCGCCGACGCCGCCGCCGCGGCGTCCAGCCCCGGGCCATGCTCGCGGCCTCGGCGGCTGCGGCGGCGGGCGCGGCGCGGCTCTCAGGCGGCCCGGGCGGAAGTACTGGTGAATGCGTGTTTATCAAGAGATGAAGGGCCTATGTGGCCAAGTACAACGGCAAGCACATTGACAAATGTACATCGCCTGCTGCTAAGCTGACCCACTCAGTAACCACGAGTCAGCACATAGAGGTCGCTAACTGATGCCCGAATACCGGACGGCAATCGACAAGCTCTTGAGCTACTAGCTACCAGCCAGGTGGGTACGGCCATGTCGATGTGGTCGGAAGTCCCTCCCTCACGCGTTGCATCTGCCGTTGGCAGGATCTCATTCAGCGGCTTGCCCGCCAGGCCATTGACCGGCGGCCGGGTCTGCCAGGGGCGATGCCCGGCTTCAACGCCGCCGGTTCGCTCGCACAAGTCTTCCGCATGCGCCTGGCCGTATCGCTTCAACGCTCCCTTGCCCACGCCGTCCACACGCGCGCAGGCCGTGCTATGGCCGCCGCCTCTGGGTCTCGGCGGAGTGCCTCTTTCCCTGCAGCGAGCTACTCAGACCTGATGTTGCTCACTCGTGG
>WELB01000003.1:185474-227249 GCA_009602725.1 Spirogloea muscicola | reverse complement strand
CCTGCAGCGCTCCCAAGCGCTTGCTTTGCACCGCCGCGCTGGTCGCGCCCTTGCAGCAGCCTCTGGCTTGCGCAGCGGGGTTGCTCTTCCTCCCCTCAGCTCATCTGACTTCTTACTGCTGACACGGGGGTATTGAGGGCGCCCTGTCTGCCTAGCCTTTGGCTCCGTCATGAACACCTGTATGCATCTGGCTGGCATTTCACAGCCGATTCTTTCATATCAGCAGCCGCTTTCTCTTCTTGTGAGCTTGCTTTCCGGCTGCGTCCAGCTCCGCAATGCGCGCGTCCTCCCGGCGGCGATCAACGAGAATCTGGCCACTTCGCCACTGATTGTAGTGGAGGGCACCCTGGCCTTCCTGCGGGTGGTTGTGCATCCCTTGCAAGCAGCCGTCGTCCAAATCGATGCCGACGGCCTACACTTGACTTTGGGGCTTCGGTAAGGCAAGAAAAGGCACACTGGATACCTTTCCAGCCCAAGAAATGATGTGCACGGCCAGGTGTGCAGCATTTGAGTAGTGTTTCTGGGCTGACATATACGGCAACAGTCCCAGTTTCCCTAGAAGTGCAAGTGCAGTTATAGCTTCGCTAATAGAAGAACTTGCCACCTGTTACTTAACTCGTCAAAGAAGCTGTTATCAGGCTGAAGACAACAATGTTACCACTGACTGGTAAATTGCACTTCTAAGTAGGTCTGCCGATGATCCTTGGTGGCAACAACAAAGGGAGGTTGCAGATAAGCACGTGCGTTGCAAAATATATGAGCAACTGGATCCGAAGGTCAGAGGTGCTCTTAATACACCCTCCATTGCGCTAGCAGCCTTTCAAAAGACCTGCTCTGTGACACACAAGCTGGACACTGAGCGTAAAGTTGACTTGTTGATCTACGCTGTTGTGCAGGGATGTTTCGTGCACAGATCTCTTGAGCAGCGCGGGGCAAAGAGGACATCAGCTGCTATTGCCTGGGCACTGCTGGAGCATCTCAGTATAGCAGCTCTGAGCATTGTTGAACTTGAGATCCTGAACGCTTGTATTCGAGTCCCTTTCACTGACAGATCTGGCGGGCGGCAAGCTCTCTGCTTAGAAGTGACAAAGCTGTTCATGGAGAGAGGAAGTGGGAGTGGGGCAGGCGGCAAGGGTGGATTAGCAGGAGCATCGCTGAAGATGGTCCTCGGAGCAATCTCAGCAACTGCAGCTGCGGTTACAAAGATCTGCCAAATCACTGGTCTGAGCTTGTACCTAGAGAAGAAAGAAATGAAACACAAGAGACAATCAGAATGCAATATCTCATCATCAAGAGATGGAAAGGTGGAGCCACTTCTGAAGGGAGACTTTGCAGGCAGCCGGTCTGCACAGGATGCTGAGAACAAAAGCAAGGTCGAAGACAGTCAAAAAGGGAGTGAAGACAAGAACATCTTACCAGAGGCAAGGTCTCAGACAGGCAGGGGGCCATCCTTGGAGGAACGGCAAGTGGAAGCAGAGGTACCAAAGATTTCAGTAGCCGAATCTGCAGATGACAAGATGGAGAAGGTCTTTCTCCTGTTACCTCATAATCACAAGCTATACCTGAAACTGGAGCCCCAGCTGGCTGTTGCTCTCAACTCTGAGGTTGATGAAGTTGCGCTGCACCTGGACATTGCTGATATTGAAGTTCTTATGGACCTGAGTGGGAAGCTGACAGCTGCTGGCTATCCAAGTCCTGATGAGAACGCAGAATATGAAAGTCAAACAGCGAATGGCGGGGTAGAAACTGGTCAACAGACAGAGCCGCAAAGCACTGTGGAATATTTGAAAGATAGGTCAGCCAAAGAGCTCTGGCGCTGGTGCTTGTCAAGAGTGCGAGACAACAGGCAGCAGGTCAATGCGATAATTGTGGCCAGTTCCCTTCGGAGGAGGTACACCAAGACGTACGAGGCATGGCTTGTCAAAAAGTACTGGGGCCAAGATTCGAAGCATGAAAGTCGACGAGGTACAGACACCACAGACAGAGGGCAACTACAGCAGGAGAGTAGCACAAGCAGATTCATACCTGATCTCATTTATTTGGACCAAGAGGCGGACTTTCTGGAGAAGTCTCTGCCAGCTGAAGCCATAGTGCTCGCCAGGCACATTGTTCGGCAACGGGTCTTGCTTCACAAGGATGGCACACCACTTGAAGTTGCAAACTCTGTGTTGCAAAGCGAGGTCAAGCTTCACTGTGAACTGCAGCTTGGAATGGGTTACATTTCTGTGAGCATGGCTCCTTCAGCGGGCGGCGAGACCAGCAAGGTCAAAGAAATCCCAGCCTGTAGACTTGCTTGGCAGCAGCTTTCTGCATCAGTCGATTATGCAAGTAGCAGTCTGCAGACAAGCTTGACATGTGGCGCTGTCCTTGGAGAACTGCTCAATTTACAAGCTGACATACACTGCCACTTCACAAGATCAATGAGGGATCGAGGGCAGGTAGAGGAGGCACCACGCATCCTCTTGAAGGGCAGCCCTGGTTATATTGGCATCACAGAAGGTGCAGATTTGCCTAGCCTGTGCAAAAGCTTCCTCATCGTGTAGCCCTTTCACTGCTGGCATCATCTCGTACTTATACTCCCTGGCATGCTTGCAGATATTATGCCTCTGTATGCACTGCTTCCTTCAAGGAACTGAGCCTTATTCACGTACACCTGATATAAAAATTGACTAGCCTGTAGGCATCTGTTTCCTTGTCTTATCTTGGCAGGGCTTTCTAAGGATGCTGGAGTTATTACCTTGACCAAAAAGCTGACAACATTCTGGCAGGCAACAAGATCCATGGTGTCTTCTGCGTGGTTCCGTACTCAGGTCTGTGCTTCTCTAATGGAGAGGCTTCCATGAATAGAGTAACTATGGAGGCTTCTGGTACTGTGTGTCTGAATTTACAATTGTGTGTACATTTGCTACCTATAATGCTGTTGAAGTATTCCCATTAAGAGACTTGAGATCAGGCTTCTGACCCTTGGTTTGGCATATAATCTTTCTGTAGACATTCTTCGGGAGAGACAATTGATAGCTATACATACCAGCTGCATCTGATTCATGACATGCATTTGCATTGGCCTGTGGCATATTATCTCTGCTTGTTCTGGATACAACTTCTGGTGCGCAGGCATCAGGGCCTTCAAGTACCACCACCTTTATTGGACACAACAGGGAAAGGCCTTCCACGGTTGCGCAGCCCTTCCTTGTGTGCTCGCTCGCATTTCAGCAAGACGGGAGAACGTCTTCAGAGGATCTTGTGGAAGTTCAGATTCTCATGGGCGCCTTAGAAGTCAACGCTACACCGCAGAATTTTACTGATTCTATCAATTTGTACAGTTGCCTTCATAATGCATTTCAAACAACAGCCACATCTCAGGAGCCAAAAAATGTAGCTACTGGAGCCAGAACTTTCTGTAGAAGCAAACAGGAGGAGCCAGAGTGGAGCACTAGCATAGAAATACAGGAAACTTCGGCAAGTCAAATACAGCGTAATGCTGTAGATTGGCTAGCTTCTCTCCTACAGACTCTTGCAGATGGAGTTTTCTTGGCAGTTCCAGCAATCAAATTGCAGCTTCTTGTGGATATAGACTGTCCAAGATTTGTCTTGTCCACGGGTGAGCTTAAGAGGATGGATAGAGCAGTACCAGGCAAGACTGGAGAAGGCAGGGTCTCCAGTTTGCTCATTGTAAATGCGGGTCATTGGACTCTTCACTCCACTACCAGCCCGGAGGACGATAGCCAGACACAATCAAGTAGGCCTGCGCCTGACTTGAATGACGAGTCAGGTCTACGGCAACTTGACAGGAAGAGCTTGGCTGAAATCGCCTGGGACAACAGACCCAGAGCTAAGGCAACACAACATGCAGAGCCTTTGGAGGGCATGTCACAGATTTCGAATCATTATGAACTTTCTGTCGATGGCGCCACAGTGACTTTGGAAAACTCTACATTGAAGCGGGGTGGAGGTCGGACTCTTCTTGAACGCACAAACGGTGCCGTGCAAGCTTCCTTCCACAGGTACCGTGGATGATGCCTCCTCTGCATCACTCATTAGTTACTGTATCTCAATCGAGTGGGACTCCAGTGTCTATGCTGGGCTTTGAGGCTGGTGAGGAAATCTTCAGAATCCTGAGAATGTGTCCTTTCTGATGACGACCAACAGGAATTCATAAACTGTGCCTGCTCTTGCTGCAGGGAGATTTCTCCTATGCTCCTAAACGTGAGCAACCATGTCTCAGCAGCTATCAAGGCTGAAGTTCCAACTGTTCAGCTACACGTTACTCCAGAAGAAGCTGCAGTTGTCACAAGGGTCAGAGACGTTCGCTAACTGTAGTCAATGCTGTAGCTACTGCCATCCCTTAACATCTTTCTCTCTATGAAGAAGCCTTTTAACAAGCCACTTGGGTTGAGAAAGGAAGGTTGGAAAGGCTTGCAGTCCCCCCGTTGTTACGATTGGCGTGCTTGTTTGTTGCTTAGCTACTAATCAGGAATATCCAAGAGCATATGCCTAGCAAGACTTTGTGCTGGAGTCATCTACACGGTATATCTTGGTACTTGAGTCTTAGAATGGTTGTGCACGCCTCTGCAGATCGCAAACCTCCTGATGGGGGCCAGCACGAGTGATGGCCAAGGCCTTACCAAAGTGCACAGGCACGAGGACTGCTCTGCCAGGTCTGGGCAATCCAGCGTGCCAGGCTTCCCAGTGTGGGTCCCCAACAGCAACTCCTACTTCTTGCATTCGCAGTTGGTTCTGGGCTCCTTGCAAGTGACTCTGGATAACCTGCCAGTTGACAGAGTGGGAAGCTGGAGGTCTGCCTCGACTGAAGCAGGCGGCAAGCAAAGCGGCACCAGTAGTGACAAGGACTGGTCATTGAGCTCATCAAGAAACACACGAAGAAGCCTCTCTCACAAGAGCTCACAAAGTGCTCCCAAGGAGTCTGTTGAGCTGCTTCTGCAAGCTTTTACCTTGGTTGGCCAGCTTGGGAGCTTTCACCAAGGTATCATACAAGGTGGACTGGAACATGTCAGTCTCTCAGTCCTTCCTTCCAAGTCTCCAGCATCAGCTGCTGGTCAGTGGACTTCTGATAAGACATACTCGGCTGGAAAAGTCAATACAGATGAAGTGCCAGAGACTGTCAGAACGCACAGAAATGTGCAAGCTGCGCTCACTATCCTGGATTGCTCCATTCACTTATCTGGCTTTGGTAAGGGCTTCCTGGTAGCATTGGACCGGGACCAAAGAGATGATGCATCCTTCTACCAGCATCTCAGTGCTAGTACAAGCAGCTCAAGAAGGGTGGAATCTGAATGTGAGGATGTACAAGATCTTGGCGATTGTCTTTCTGAGCACACAAGAGCATGTATACAACATGTTCCAGATGCGAGAAGCACTGCAAGAGACAAGGGAAAGAATAGCGAAAATGCAGATTATCAGTGGCTCTCGGGCACTTTGAGTGTGGGCCAAATCACTAATCAAGATGCAACAAGTGGAAGTATACTGAATGAGGCCGTACGAGCTCGTCCTGAGTCACAATCAAACTCCCCAGGCTCAGCGGCTCAGAGTATGAAGGTGGCCATGCATGTTGAAGACAGCTTTCAGGGGCTAAGTGTTACAATCCAGGTAATGTGAAGTCTCCATTTTAAATTCAGGAATCAGGACTGTGTTATAAGCTTTTGTCACCAATGCTACTAGCAATAACTGCATCATGGTGTGCCTCACTTGTCTTCTTGGTCTGCTCAGAATGGCCTTGTTGTGCTGGATCCGCTGGCTATGGTTGAGTTGTTGCACCTTCCAGCACGTATTACTACATCTGTGACAAGAATGTCAAGAATGATAGGCATGAAGATTGGTCGCTCTTCTTCTGGTTGGGAGGCTCCACAACAGCCTAGTCGACAGCAAGACACAGGAGGAATGAAGGACAGGACTCATGGTGGTGATCAAGTGTCTGATTGGTCTTCATTCTGGAAGGGCAAGGTGTCTATTGATATCCAGTCTTGTGCGCTGGTGCTTGCTAGGGGAAGCACAACTTTGCACCGTAAGTCTTCTCCCTTTCTCCTGATGATGAAGAAGCAGCAGCCATGGGAGTTTTCGTCTAGATTGAGCTAAGGATCTGCCATGGAGGCTTTGCCAATGATAATTTATGTAGCTGCAAAGGCAGCTCATGCTTGTTGTTGTTGATGTAATATCCAAAGTATAATTGTGGTAATCTCTGAAGGCAGTGCGTGATTGCCTACATTGCTTTGATCGCTGACACAAAGACCACTGACGCTTTAGCCCCATCTTCTGTGTGCTTTCCAGAGCCTCCAGCAGGACTTCTTCTTCAGGTAGATGCTTCTTTGTCTGCTCTACTGCTAGCACATCAATTAGCTATCAAGATATTGTTGGAGAGGCTATCCGTCCACGGACTTCAAGCTCATACACTGGGAGAAAGCAAGTCCATGCAAATGCTACCATCACCTGATAGCACAGAAGATAACACAGTTCATGCTGACAGGTGGGAGGACGTCACAGCCTGAGATCTGCTGGCAATCTAGCAAGCAATCTAGCAATTCATTCCATGCTTGCAGGTCTGTGCTGATGCATTTCGATGCATGTGGGGTGGACTAGACCTGATCAGAGAGCACGTCATGACATCCACTAAGTTCATTCGACCTATGTGCCAGGTACTGAAACCAAGTGTATCGAACTTATTTGCAACTGGTGCTCCTCTTTGTGCAGCTTGAAAGGGCTGTCTGCCATGTCAGGGCCAGATGAGCGAGATGGTGATGATGTTAAGTCAAGCATGCCTCTTCATGCAGCTGATGTCAAAGTTGACTACGCCACAAGTGACGGTATGCTACATATACATAGCACTAAACAATATGCATCTATGCTTTCGTCGAGGATTTGCATCCTGCATCCTTGCTGTTGTGGTGAGATCCAGTATCAGAGATATCAACGTGGGTGTGCTCGATCACCCCAGGGCCTGCTTCTTCAAGGTCAAGTGATGCACAAGAAGTCGAAGATGTGGAGAAGATTGAAGGTCAAAAGCAGGCAGAAGGCAGCCAGGACAGGGAGGGCTTTGAGGAACGGTGCATCTTGGACAGACTTCAAATACTGGTGGAATTAGCTGATACAGAGCGGGTCCATACTACTACCTGGAGCGGAGCATTGACTGGCAGGTGCCAGCTTCGCGGCGGTGAGATACTTGTTACAACGTCAGAATTTGAGGTGATTTCTGATTTCTGATTCTTCGATCGAGAGCTTGCTGCAAGCATGAGCTCGTTTATCCATGGCTTATGACTTCCAAAGTAGGCCCATAATGGCTCTCAATCTGCAGCTTGACATTGGGTTAAGATTGTCTTTCATTCCATGCGCTCCACACTTGCAGCTTTCGTACGATAGGATGCTGAATGCAAAATGCGTCAGAGCAATGAAGTCTAAGATGCAAACCGACACCTTGCACTCTTCAGCTTCTGGTGAATCTTCTTGCTCCTCTCCTGGCACTCTTGTCGACTTCCTCAAAAAAGTCTACAACAACAACGCCAAGTGCTTCAAGAGCTCAGAGCTCCCATCCAGATGGGCAAGTTGTTCAGAGTGGAACATCTGGCATCTCTCCCCCTGATGGCAAGTACCTCCTGTCCTCTGTGTTGCTAGGTCCAGTTGGTCGACCTTGAACTCGCCACCATCACTCTCATAGCATCTGAGGTGTCATACATACGTGATGGCGTCATACTTGACAGTTACCGTGCTGCAGTGGCAAGGTTTTGCTTGCTACTGACCACTCAAGCCTCAACAAGCGAGACACTAGCTCAGGATCTCTGTGCATTGTGCAGGCTCTGTAGTAGCAATCTACGACTGTAATGCATGCCAGTACTTTGCGGTTGAGGATAATAGGGATTGGCAGAGTCACACAACGGGGATGAGAAGAAGTGGGACCAGAGTAGCAAGAGCTAAGGCCAGAAGTGGTTATCGCCTTGTTGGGGAGAGGCACTACAGTTTTGGCAAAAGGGCCCTTTTCCAGGTGAGGGATTCAACCCAGTACACCAGTAACAGCTCTCACTACTGCAGACCTTCAAGACAGTCTGGTATCCTGGTTCAACAGGCTCACTTCATCTTCTAGTATACTACAGAATGCATTGGGCCTATGACATCCTTCAGTTCTCGATGATGCTGATCTTCAGGTGAAATACGTGGGAAGCCGGCGGGACTGGTTCGTCTTAGAATCTCTACAAGCATCAAGCCCTGGTGGGGAGCCTCTGAAAGTGAAGTACGACACTGGCTCTGGTATGGTTGAGGTAGCAAGCACCAACACCAAGTCCTGGGAGCTGTGGCGGCTTGAAAAGGTCCCAAGCTCAGAAGATAACACAGATGAGGACTTCACCACTTTCGAATGCAAGCATGGGCCGAAGCTGGCATTGATCAATAAGAAGAGTAAGCGAGCCCTGTCATTCATTGGAGGTACGCCAACTCTGGTGGAGGCAACGCTGTCCTCTGCAATCAGCCTACAAGTCCTTGCTGAGCACACAAGGAGCATGGGTGCAACTATGAAAGAGGAGTCAGGTTGCATGGAGGCAGCCTGGGTGGACGAGCTACTTCCAGGTGATGACAAGCCCAGGGAAGACGGCCTTGCAACATGTAGTGAAGTACCAGCAAAGAATAGCCACCATAGTCTCATGGAGTCTGCAGACACTACACAGCTTGCTGAGATGAGGGCAAGGCTTCCAGAAGTGTTATGTCAACTTGATGGCCCATTGACGGTAACGCTCCTGTACGAGCCAAGGGGAGATGTGAGGCAACTGCTGCCTCTTACCAGACTTAAGCTGCAGGGAAGGGAGGGGATTGCCCATGTATTCCCAAGAAGGGCTCAAGCATTCATGAAAGGCCTCGTAGGGCTGGAGTACTTTGACTCTCGCTGCAGCCACTGGTGAGCACAGTATTGATCTTTCATTACTTGCTACTGTGTGTTTGGGCTGCACATCCACAATCTGCTGTATGCCAAAGATGTATTAGAGGCTCTTGGTCCTGCTGTGCTAGTTGTGCTAACGTGATACTGTACCTGAGCACGATGCTTGTGGAATACTGAAAATTTGTCCTACCAAAATTGGGTGCAATATTGCTCAAATGATTTGGCTGCTTCGTGCAGCTTCATGACCAATACCTTTGTGAGCTGAGTGCAGGGAATCTGTCATAAAGCCTGTTAGCTTGGATTTGTCCCTGATCATACAAACAGATTCAGCATACAATGACATGCCTACATATTCCATGTCTCCTGTCATTGTCCACCTTGAAATTGGCAAAGTAAAGCTCTGAAGCAGACATATGAGTCTTTGTGAGCCTGTCTCCACGACAGTCTGCATCTGACCAGCATGGAGCATTTCTTCCGTGGCATAGCACTGATTGCAGACACTCCAAGCAGTTGCTAATGCATGTGGGTGAATCTTGGAAATTCGGGGGGAGTCTTTGTGTGGTCCACTAGCAACTGACACCATACTCCCTGTCGTTCCACCAGGTTGATGCGCTCCTAAGCGAGCCTATCTTAGATATGGGTTTGTTTGTGGCTGGAGCTTTGGACCTGGCTCAACCCTACGGCATCAAATACTCTCCTGCTTATTCCTGCATGGTGCACCTGTCCAGCACTTAAAGCACAATCCCTCCTTCCAGCACTTAGCTCACGTGACCTCCTTCATTTGCACTGGATGTTGGGTTGGGTCCAGTGCAAATTGCTGTGTGCAATTACGAAAAAGTGTTGTTGATTGCAAATAACCATTGGTCTGTGTCACCAATGACTGATGTCAATCCGCCTTGCAAGCTTGAGGCATCACACCAATCGAGCGAGGATGGAAAGTGTTGACTCATTGTCACACATCATAGCACATCTGCACTTGCAGGTCAAGAACAACACAGCAATCCAGCTGTGCTGCAGCTTTGATACTGAGGATACACAAAGGCAGGGGGCAGTCAGGCCCCACGATGCAAGTCCATTTCTCATCAGGTCTTATTGCCTCTGCTGAGCTCCATGTCCACACTACGCACCTCCACACAAAGTGCACATAAGTAACACTCTTCTAGCTGCTCGTGGGGTTGTCAATATCAATCCCAGACTTGCTCACAGCTATGTCAGCTCCTCATTTGCTTAATAGCTCGAAGCCCTCATTACATTGCATCTTGGACATTGCTAGCAAGTGTCATCTGATAAGTGAAGAAATTTCCTCCTCTTATTGACTGAGCACTATAACTCGATACAGGCACACAACCTCACGCAAGGAAGGGACGGCAACCCAGCTATGTGATTATATATCGCTAAAGTTGCAGGCAAATAATGGCTATAGCACTGAGCCACTGCTGCAATCCCTGTTTAGCCCAGGTGTCAGAGCAGTGCGCACCCGCCTGCTTTTTGGACAAGGTGAGGGTCAAATCACCTTTGGGTGAAGCAGATTAAGCAAGTGTGTCACTTACTAAGTGTGTCACTTACATCAGGACTGAGACAGTCATTCCTTTGTAAGAGTAATGACACATTGTGTCTGGCCTGCGCCTATGCTTTTCTCTAGCATAGAAGCTGGTGCATTGCTTGATGACTGACCTTGCTTTGCCCTCTGTGCAGACAATGAAGGATTCAGCCCTGGTCCTTACATTGTTCTTGACGTGTGCAAGCCTACGGTACACTTCTCTGCTTGTGGCTGTTCACTATTGACAATGTTTCTGGCTTGACAGAACAACATTCGAATAGGACTAGGCAAATTTTTTCTTTATCGATATCATGCTTGTTGCTTTGACTAACTAGTGGTCTACTGCTTTCCTTACACCCAGAATGGCCTGACATTAAGCGTGTCACCCTTGCTTACAATACGTAATCTGACTGGACTGCCCTTGGAGCTCTGTTTTGACGAACCTGGAGACAAGACCCTAGTGCTTTCAAATCTAGAAGGCAGCAGTACAGAATCCAGTCAAATGAAGACTCTGGAAAGTGGGGACGTACTTGATGATATCATAGTATCATTCCAGTCGCTTGATCTGCAAAGAGAGAATCAAGGAGTCCTTGCTCAGATGATACTTGGTGAGGAAGTCATACATGCATGATGGAGCCTGTCTTTCTTCTATGTTAAGTGAAGGGTAGCCTTTCCTGATCAGTCAGGTGCCTGGTCATCAAGTCACACCTGCTGCAGACCGATTAAATGGTTGCATAGAGAGTCCATGGTTACAGAGTCGCTGAACAGAGTCACTGCATCTGTATAACATAGTAGGCATGCACACCTAAATCATTCCGGATTCTTGTACAGGAGATAATATGCTGTCTATTCGGCCAGCAGCTGGCACATGTCAAGAGGCAGTATGGAATTGGTCTGAGCAGGTATCTGAAGCAGTGCCAGTCCAGCTCTCAGGGTGGATGGAAAAAGTCCGTGCTGGTGTAACAAGAACTATGGGAGGAGTCTGGGGCCAGAGCCTCGAGTCCACCTTTGGGACCCTGCATTGCAAGTCTAAATTCAAAAAAGACATTCATTTCCTGTTGAGGACTACATGCAGAGACGTACCTGTGGATGGTGGAGGCCAGCAGGCTTGGGTCCAACAGCGAGAGCTAGCCTTCCTCCCCACACTGCGTGTGCAGAATCTTCTCACTTCCACAGTAGGAATCTCCCTTGTCGCTTCTTCAGAAGGTGAGGCCTTGTAATCACT
The DNA here is from genome assembly GCA_009602725.1 of Spirogloea muscicola. Lineage (NCBI taxonomy): Eukaryota > Viridiplantae > Streptophyta > Zygnematophyceae > Spirogloeales > Spirogloeaceae > Spirogloea > Spirogloea muscicola. Next base: position 215,609 of record WELB01000003.1, on the reverse strand, counting down.
GGACACCTTGCAGCACCACCAGTAATTGAGCGATAAGATCATGTTACTGGCTTGACAATCCACACTGAATCGAGAAGTGTCTTCGAGTTGTACTGCTGAGACCAGCTTAATTTCTTCTCCTACAGAAGCAGCATCCGCAAGGCCCCCCACAAATGGACCCGGCTCGACCAACAGTTTCGTGGTAGAGGGCAATGCACACACTGCTTGCGCATATGCAGATCCAGAGCACAGTTTCCTTATTGTCCATCATATGGACCTTCGCATGAGCTCAGCGCCTATCCCTTTGAGGATACTCCCGAGTACAGCGCAACTGAATGACGTGTTTCGGAAAGCAGAAAGAGGTGGAGAGGGTTTCAAGGAGATTTTGATTGGGACAGACGAGAAGCTTTCAATTCAATTGAAGATGGACCAGGCAGCAGACGGTGTCAGCCAGGTTGCCGTCTTGCTTCATTTTGCTGCTTCACTCACATGTGCGGCACTCTCTGTAGTGCGCTAGTCTTGGCCTTGCTGTTGTATCGCCCTAATGATAGGTAATTCCTTTGCAGGTCACAATAAAGGCCAAGCATACGCTGCGAAATAGTAGCCAAATGAGTCTCTTGTGCTCTCCCGGAGTTGCACGGGCTGTCAGATCCAACCCAAGGTTCATACAAAACCTGGCAACACGTATCTGCATAAACTCCTGTCACATTACTCTTTTGTCGAACTTGCACAATGCCAGGACACCAATATCTTACCATCATTGTCCGAGAGAGTAGTCCTGTGGTCCATGCTCATATCAGCTCACTTCAATAGTTCATGGTGACAGCTGGTGGAGGATTGGCAGACAAAAATGCCTCGAATGGCCAGCTGAAAGTGAAAGGTGTACTGGAAGTCAAATTCAGAATGGAGGAACTCCAGTTTTCCAATTGAAGCCAGGCTCTTCGCTCTCGTGGCTGCCCAGGTAATGCAGCTGCAGGCCAGTTGTAATTTGAGCTGCGCGGTATATGCAACAGCATAAAGTACATTGCTCTTGTCATACTGGTTCATTGCAACAACTTTGCCGACTGCAGGGGGGGCATTATACTGCTAATGGTGGCAGAGAAGGGCCAAGCATTTGGTAAGCTGGACCTTAATGCACTAGCCAGCACAACAGAACTCACTCTCCTCCAGGTACATTCTCGACAGTCTCACAATGGCATAGATCGCGAACCACTTGATCAGCCATACACTGCTCGGACGGTTGACTATGAGGTGCCACGAAGTCTTCAACTCGGTATAAAGCTTGTAGATGCTGCGGGCCTTGTCCAGCTGGCTCCGCGACATGTGATTGTCAACCAGTGCCCCGAGTCGCTCCTCGTCTGCCAAGATGGTTTGCAGGTATGGCCAAACATGTACGAACAGTGTTGGTCATTGGAATGAAAACTTGGACATATAAGCACTGTGTATCCTACTGAGAAATTGCAGGGAGAAGGCAACATGTACAAGCATGAAATCTAGTCGCTCCTAAGCTTCGAAGCACTGCCCAATCCTTCTCCCACGTTGATGCAGGCTGATGAGCATTCTCACATCATGCTAGGGGTGGGTCAAAGGGCGCCCTTCCATGCCCAGGCCAATGAGACACTTCAATCAGCCATTGCTGGTGCACAAGTTGCAATTCGACTGAAGCCAAAAACAGACTCGAGGAATTGGGACTGGTCTGGTCCACTACATGTGGCCTCGCTTGGTAACTTCTCATTCCGCATCAGGGGAAGAGGAGAGTTTGCAGGTAATGTCGATGGAATAAGAAACGAAGGTGACTGTAACATGCTGACAGTGTGGTGATAATCTTTGCCCTGGTTAGCAAGGATCGCAGTCAATATGAGAAAGCCTGACCCCTAGGCCCTTATCTTTAGAATTGAGCTTGATTGCCTTGAAGCCTAGGCAATCGTGGGAATGGTGAATATGAGCCCCTTCATGCTATGCCACATGAGGAAAGGACATGACCTTATTGTATCATGTATAGTGAGTGAATCAAGCTCACCCACACGGTTGCTGTAACAGATGCACATGTGCGATTTGCTGTAGCTGAGGTGATAGAGGAGGCGCCTTCACTCATTATATATATCAGGCCACAGAGAGCAGATGCTGTACCTTACCGCATTGAGAATGAGCTCCCAGAGAGCATCTCATTTCACCAGAAGGTAGGAAGACCTGGCAATAATCAGGTCTCCAAGATGTTGTCACTGCTTCTGACGAGTACTACGTCACAGTTAAGGTGTTTCAGAAGAAAACAGCTCAGAAATGCAAGTTCGTGCATAGACTGAAAATTACTGCTGTGGCATGCTGTGGCATGCCACAGCATGCAGATTCTTGGGAAGTCCTCGACGGCCACGAGGCAGTTGGATATGTCTGGGATGATCTGACACTGCCTCGCAAGCTCAGCATTTCACTACCTGGCAAGTGGACCAATCTCATGACCATTTGCAGCTGCATATTCACATTCAAATCCTGCTCATCGACAGCACCCAATTAGTTGCATGTCTTTCTTGTGCTGGCCGTTCCATTGATGCCCATCCAGTAAGGCCTACTTAGTTTCACGTGACGAGGTTGCAGGATAACAGCTAGGGGCAATCGGAGCTGCGATGTCCTTATATGACTTATTCCAATCTGCATGCCGCAGGTGGGAGAGCTGCCTAGTGCTGACATATTGAGCGATTTCTGTCATTGCCAGGGACAATCCTAAAAGATGAGGAAGTCAATCTTGATAAGCTGAGAAGCTGGAAGCTCTTTAGAGCCTTCAGGAAGGCGTCAACATTTAATATGTCATCCATTCTTCCTGCAACCTTCACTGAGAATGAACTAATGAAGAGATCTGCATCAACGAAAACAGCAGAAGTACGAGCCTTGGGTTACGAGATCTATGCAGAAGGACCAACTAGGGTGCTAAGGATCAGTGAGGAGGGCAGTGAAGAGAAGGGACTGAGGGGAGCAGGAGCCAGAACATCCATTGCCAAGATAGACATAAACGTGGCAACATTAGGGCTTAGCATTATGGAGCCTGGCAAGGTGTCTGTAAGCATGCATATCCTCCAGTAAACCCACAAATGATAGAATCACTACATTCATTGCCTGCTTGAGTTGCTTGTGATGTTGCAGGCATATGACAGGATGTCTTCTGTCTGAATACTTCTTAAGACAGTTTGCATGATGGCAAGTCAAGTAGAGCGTTCTGAACATGAGTGTTCGGGCACTTGATCTTGCTCCACAGCTTTCGACATAGTATGTGCAAGTGCAAGTAGCGGAGCTTTCTCATGAAGCCATCGCAAAGTGTTCTGTCAAATGCATACATTGGGATTGAAGAATACACGAGCTGTGCAGGAAGACAACGAGGATGCAGACCATGATGACTTGGGAGCAAACAGTTTTGTGCCCTTCTTGTATGCAAGGACTGAGAATCTTGCCGTGATACTAGATATCACAAGTGACTCGACTGCCTGCCAAGTCAAAGTGCAGGTGCAGCTCCCCGATCCGATGTCACATTGCACCTTCACCTAATTTAGTCGCTTCTGCTTCCTGGGTCTGCAATGATGATCTATATCATGTCACAGCTCATTTTCCATCTAGGTCGGCAGTAGGTCAGCAGAAGAGTGGTAGGTCGAGGAAGCCCATAAAGCCTGAGTCACATCTTGCTCAAACCTTTTGCCCATGTATTACTACAACTAGAGTAGCTTTGTGCAGAATTTTAAATTTCAATATATTATGTCTGCAACACCTTGACATCTTATAGGACGTGTAACTCCTATATCCACATTTGCTGTATAGTGGTGATGTCATGACATAGCTGTTGCTGCTCTGACAGAGGATGGACATTGATGCCAAGTGGACTGGAGCTCCACAGATTGTGATATTCCGGCCCCACAGAGCACAGAGCTTGGATGAAGGCACCCCATTTTTGCATGCTGCATTTGTCATGTCTAATGCTCCTGGCAGCCCACTCCATCTGCGTTATGCGTTCTTCCTCGTCCAGGTAGGTTACCCAAAATCTTCTTGATCCAATCGTATGCAAGGCTGTGGGGGCCTGTTATCAGTGAGATATTTTGCACATCTTGCAAGGAGCTTCATCATGAATTTATCTGCTACCTTCCTTGCAAGCACTTATAGCAGCGGCCTTCTGACAACCTAGCGGTGATGCCTGATGTCGGCTGCCTCCTTGGGGGAAGTTGTCTCACCGTGTGCTACATACTTTATGATTGAAGCTCGGGGGCTGACTCTGTAGACTCCACCCTTACGTATGAACTGACAATGGTCATGCTCCAAGCACCCAAGATCGGCCATTCGGGTGGAAACGAGGTTCTTGTTATCTGTATTTGTAGTAAGGATGATACTCTTGTCTACGTATTATTCTGACAGACTCTGGAGCTCAATATAGACGGTGATACTGTTATGAGGCTTGTGCCATTCTCTCGATCACGACTTCAGCCATACATCTCAACGCCAAGCCAGCCCCTATACTTCGAGCAGCTCGAAGTCCAACCAATCAAGGTTAGTGCGAGAGATATGTATGTGAGACACAATCCTGTACTTTCGCGCGCTCTGGCGTGCATGCGCCTGTACGGGCTGGCATTGCCATCTATATCACCTCTCACGGCCACTAGAAAGTCTGGAACACCCATCCTAATTAACAATTAGAAGATGCAGGGCCGCATTGCCGCTTAAGAGACTCACCTCTTAGCTACTAATTTTCTTGTGAGAATGACAAAGGCTACTTACACACCATGCATGGGTGACATGAGGCAGATTGTAGCAAGCTTTGAGCCTGGAAGCCCCAGGGCAGACCTGACATCGGCTCAGGAGACTGTTCGAGCGCTGCTTCAATCCATTATAAAGGTAATCCTCAGGCTTTCTAAGAGCAGATTACGAGGAAGTTTGACCCTCGGTCTAGCTAGTTGATCCGCTTCTCTGCACATCGAGATTTCAGTCCACACAGCAGGGTTGGAGCCTGCATGCGTGGTTCTTGTCCTCCATTCTTAGACAAGTGATATAAGCTTCACGCTCATGTATCAGCTAAGGTGATCATTACAGAAGCAGACTAGTCCCTGATGTACGCACATTTCCTCTGCAGGTGCCTGCTGTGAAGGGCCGTGTCATTGAACTGAATGGGATATCGTTGCAGCATGCATTGTTGACATATACGCAGCTAGCAGTCAAGTTTGCCCAGCATTACTCTTGGTAAGTGGCAACTCTGGTTTTCTGATGAGGTTTTTGAAGAGATAGCCTGGCACGAGAGTTGTGGTCAACATGGACTAAGGCAATGGAGGGATGTAAAGAGCATGATAATGTCCCATGGAGTATCTTATGCATTCACTCTGGGGACAATCTGTTGTTTATGCTGTGTGCAACAGGTATGGGATGCGGGCTGTTTACTTGGCACGGGGTAGCGAGTTGCTGCCGCCTGCGTTTGCTTCTCTGTTTGACGACTCAGCGGCCTCCTCAATTGATGCCTTCTTTGATCCAGCCAACTTATCTTCTGCAAAGAATATTACTCTAGGTTGGTTCTGCAATCTGTTACTCAAGGAAGAAATGCATCATGCACAAGAGTGCCATGCAGGTCAACAATAAATCGCAGGCTGAAGACTCAAAGAGAACTTGACCTGAGTCAGCCCTTGCTACCGAATCACCAAGTCACACTTCATGCAAAAGTTACCAGCCACGGACTCTACTGACATGCTTGTCTGCTGAGGAGTTCGTATCAATCTGACACGCATTTCGGTAGAGTTGCAGGAGCTTTCAACTTATTACGGCAGGGCATAGGTCGTAAAGGCAAATATGGGACCACCCGATATCTGGGCGATTTTGAGAATAAGGTAATGAGGTTGCATATCGTATAGACACGGAAGTGATGAATACAGTCCACTGTGTAATGTGGAGAAGAGGTGTGCGGTGCAGGTGAAAGGGCGAAGCTTGCACAACGTTTGATCACGGTTTCAAGAGTTACTGCTGATGTCAATCTCCTGGAACCTAATATCACTCTTACCTTGGATATAGCAGCTTGTTCTGTCAGCCTTGTTCACACAGGCATCCTATTTGACAGGTAAAGGAGGCAGGTTCTAACCTGGCTTATGCTGTTGTCACGGAAGTCTCTGACTCTGTACTCAGAGGTGCTGAAGCTGCTGGAGTTGATGGACTGGTATGGTCATGCACACTTCCGTCCTGAAGTTGATCTTGCACAGCACACGTTGCATGTATATTTGACAGCTGTAGTGCAATGTGCGAGTTGTTTACTGATAAGACAATCATCTTTGCTCATAAACTTTGACTGTCAACAGCTACGGGGCTTCAGAAGGGGAATCCTCAACATAGCTCTCAAACCAGACATGCTGAGGACCGCAGTGCGAGGGGGGGCCCATGGCACATGTCGCATTCAGCTAGATCGGTCAGTGGGTACTGAAGAGGTATATGTCTCAGAATGTGCTGACACCTCATGCATTGTAGCAATAGTTGGCGCACTATCAAGTTTGCTGAGATTGCGCTGAATGCATGATCAGAGAGGTTTGGAGGAAGTGTAGGAGATCGTCTGAGATGTAGTGCCCACGTATCGCCAGACAGTCTCGTATGAAGCAGGAAATGAGTGGAAGTGAAGATGATAGTGTCCTTGAATAAATGAGGACTCTGAAGGTCCACATGGGGCTATTGCAAGCCTTGCGCATGCTGTATACAACAGAATGTCACAAATAAGCTCTTATGCAGGTCTACTTGGAGGGCTACCTTCAGGCAACGCTTGATGCACTCTTCAAGCAAGAATACTTACGGGTCAAGTTTGACAACGACCAGGTCTTGTGCCAGTCATGATGCCTTAGCCATGTCAGCTCTCAAGCGCTATTGCACTGTAAGGGTCAGTTAGCCTGTACAAGATCACAGCCATTTTTCCCCTTTTTATTGCTACTCTGAGAAGCAAGGATGGTCAGTGGCAGTCCAGCAGATTTGGAGGGGGGGTGGAGCACACATTTCTCAATGCTCAACCCATAAGCTGTGCCTGTTTGCAGGTCGTGGTGAAGAATTTGCCGCCTAATAGTACTCTGAAGGATGAAATTGTTGCTTCCGTGCGGCACTTTCTGGTCGGCGAGGGCCTTCTTACCGGAGAGCCTTCGCAAGCTGCTGCGCTATCACTCAGGAGGCTGCATGGGGAGCAGGTGAACAGCAAGCAGCTGGGCAAGCTGGTAGAGTGTAACCAGCAGTCACATGCTGTGCTTCTTTACGTCATGCGGCCCAGCTAAACACTCCTCCATCCAGTCCTATTTTGCACCGCAGGTCGGAAGTAGTGTCCAATACCTCCTCAAATCTCCCATCTCTGCGTTGTCATCCTAGACATAAAACATCTTCAATGAATGAGTGCAGGATAAACAAATGTGGCCTGCTATGAGAGCCCTCTGTGAGCAGCTGGCAGTCATCATTGTGGTGCGATCCATGCGAAGGCGAGCCTTAAACCTGCTGCCAAGGAAGGCAAAGAAACAGCTAGGCTTTGATGACAAGCCTTCACTGAAGAATGAAGAAGACGAGGAACAAGCTAAGTCAAGAAACGTGGAGAAGAGAGGAAAGGAGAAGAGTGGCAAGTGGCGAGGGCTGAGGCCAGCTCTCATTCATCTCTTCTTCTCAAGCTCACTAGCATACTTGGACGGCCGTGTCTGCCGACGCATTCCATACCCCTTTGTACGTCGTGTAGTCAGCAGCTTCTTGTTGAGTTTTGTTAATACGTGATTGCAATCCTTTAGACCTTCTCATTGTTCTCCATTGTTTTAGCAAGCGAGACTTGTGCATAGCTAGTGATGGCTACTCTGCAAGGGAAAGGCCTTTCCTCTTCTTCAGGTTGAGGCAGCTCATTGCCTTATGACAGTTCTCGACAGACAGGATCAACAGCTCATTTGCTGCTAATTTCACAGTTGATCAGGGCTCCAGAGCAGCAGCTTTGCAAAGTCCTGTGCAGCAAAGGAGGCAGACCGTGGGCCTCCGTATTCCTTGAACAGGCTGGGGGGCTGCAACGATGTTTTGCAAAAGTTTCATAGCCTTGTCATGAGTGAATGGGAGTTTCTCATCCTGAGCGTCAGCTCATCTTGGGCTCTGCAGAAGAAGGTCACCTTATGAGCTTGTTGCACGCTACCACTAGCAACTCTTGGGAGCGCGTACAAGTAGCCGTGGGGTAAATGGGTCTCCAGAGGAGGAAAGAGTACTCTTCTAAAAGGGGCTGAGAGAGAGCAGCCCAACGAAAGAGTAATAGACTTTAAGAAGTAGAGGCTGTGCATGGCCAGGACAATGGGGACAAGGAACTGTGCTCAAGGGCACATAAGGTGCTGTGCACGATAGAAAGGGAGGCAAAGCTGACCTCATGCAAAGGGCACGGGTGGTGGACACAGGCCACAAGAAGAGACATAGTTGGGCGAGCACAACCAATTAGACGAGTTTCATCAGATAAAAGGCGTCCTTCCGTATTGAGCAAAAGGGTATTCTGTGCTACTCAGCACCCAAACGGACTAACAGCAAGGAAAGAGCGGCCCCAAGGGCGCAGAAGGCGCCAGCATGTGGGGGGGGGTAAAGAATGCGGCTGCTGATTTTGAAAGAGCAGCTGTGAAAGCCATCCAGGGGTAAAGCGGAGGCGGAAGCCCCGCCACGAGCTCCAGCCTTCACCCTTTCGTATGACTAGTGCATGGGCTCGGTGCGGCCTCCCTTTCACTTCGTGCACACCATGCTGTTTCTTTCGTTCTGCTTCTTTGACCACACATCAGCGTGCTGGATGCATACCAAGCCAGTTCACTGGCTTCCGTGGTGGTGCTCCGGCTCCCCAAATGAGCGTGTCGGATCTATTGTGCTCACTCGTGGGTACTGAAGTACCCATTCGGCCAGCTTTCGCTCTGTTACCTTAGCACCTCCCGGCATAGAAATGTGTGTATTACAAGTGATGGAGGGCCTGTGTAGCCAAGTACGAAGGCAAGCACATTGACAGATATACATAACCTGCTGCTAAGCTGACCCGCTCAGTAACGACAAGTCACACATAGAGGTCGCATACCGGACGGCAATCGACACGCTCTTGTGCCACCAGCTAAGGCTCGACCAGCTTTCTGATGCGACGCATGAGCCTAAGCTCTCTGCAGACACACTGAGACTCGACGTTGCAAAGACGACAAGTAGGCTGCCGGCATGGCCATTTGGGCTGGAAGGATATCCTCACGTCGAGCATATCCCAGACTTGCAATATCCTCAAAGTAGGGTATGGAAGCGAGCATGGGGTTTCGCTTTGTGTCGGCCCACTCCGTTAATTAGGCTTTGCCTGATCAGCAGATCAGCTTGAGTTGGCCTTCCCCTCTTTTCATGCGCACCGCCCTCCCTCCTCCTTCCACTCCCTCCATTCCCTCACCCTTCGGACCTTAACACTTTTCGGGCTGGCTGTTCACAGCCCTCGCCCCCTTGTACTTGGCCATTTGGCCTTCGTTCGTTTCAAATACACGATCTTTTCCTTTGGGAGAGGCACATTCTTTCCTCCACAGCATCGTGGGCAGGCTGAATCCCCGCTCGCCAGTAAGGCTGTGGATCAGGGTGGGCCGCGACATGAACCGGCTCTAGTCTTGCAAGCCGGCAGAAGAAGCAAGCGCGGCTAGATTAACTGGTGGCTGGGAGAGGCCAGCCCAAAGGAATGGACAAGGTCTGAAGGAGCCGGAGTGCTAAGGACTGAGACAGCAGCAAGCGGACTCTCAGTAACCTCAAGCCGGCGCGCTGCCACGACTGTTGGTCCGGGTTGGCTTATCCGCAGATGCCACCAGCTGTGTGAGATGGTTGGGCCTTCGTCCCGTTCCATGCTGTCTATTCTCTATCGGCTGGCTTTCACTTGCGGCTCCTAATTACAGTTTTTGATTCTTTTTCTGCGCAGGCCTCTCACAGCCATAGCCCTCTACTGGGAAGGGTCTTCATCCCCTTGACTAGAGATTACTAAGTGTCTATCCTACAGGGCATGCTTTGGAAAAGCGCTTATCGGCCGCTTATCGGACCTTGTCACTTCTTTTCCAGTTGACTATTCACAGCCCTCGCCCCATTTGGAAGAGCCACTCTCCTTTCACAGCCCTTCCCCCTTTGGATGAGCGTGTCTCTTTCACAGCTATCGCCCCCTACAGAAATCTCTCTCTGGCCTTTTAACCTCCGGCTTCTCACAGCTCTCGCCATTTCGGAAGATCTGCTCCTCGTTGTTCCAGCCAACCTGTTATTTTCTCTTCACCAACTAGTGGCCACTTTGAGTCGCAGTGTGCTTTAGCGCTTTTTGGCCCCTTCGAACTTCGTCTTTCCTTATTCTGGGCTGGCCAATCCAGCCATCACCCTCTTATGGAAGAGTCTCTCGTCTTCGATACGGGGCTGTTCCAAAGGGCGAGGGTTGTGAAAGAAAAGAGAAGTGGCTGTGAAAGGCCAGCCCAGGAAAGGATGGACTAGGTCCAAAGGCTGGTTGGCGCTAAAACCACACAGCTAGGCCAGTGGCTACAGCAAATGGGAGCTTGGTTCCCAGCCTCTCTAATTGGGGCGAGTGGCCTCGGGCAGAACATGAGCTTTTCACAAAAGGGGCGGGGACTGTGAAACGTCAGCCCAGAAAGTAGAACAAGGTCCCAAGGGCCAAAAGGCGCCAAAACCACCCAGCTATGCAAAAGACTACAGCAGATGGAAGCGTAGTACAGCCGCAAGTCGGAGTGACTTGCAGCTGGAAAGGAGACCCCGACAAGATTCAGAAGTAGCAGCTAAGGCGCGGCCTGCCCAAGTGCTCCGGGCGCCTCCTGCGCAGCCTGTCCAGCTTCCCAGCTTTGCGGCTACTAACTAGAGAGAAAGAACTATAGATTTCTAAGTGATTAATACATATGGTCCTTGCTTATTGATGTCGTTCAGCGCTGTTTTGGCCCCTTCGGACCTTGTCAATTCCTGTCGGGCTGGCTGTTCACAGCCCTCGCCCCCTTCAGGGAGAGCCAGTCTCTCCTTTCCTCTCTTTCCCAGCTCCTCCCTCTAACAGACGTGCGTGGCCATGCTCGGCTGCGGTCGGCCTCCTCCCCTGGTGCGGCAGCCTGGCTCTCCGCGCTCAGGGCGACGTCTTTCCGCCTGCTAGCTATTCAGATTTGCATCTACTGACTAGAGGTTACTAAGAGTTCGCTTACTGCTGTCTCAGTCCTTGCCACTCCGGCTCCTTCAGACCTTGTCCACTCTTTTGGGCTGGCCTCTCCCAGCCACCAGAAAGCCAAGGCCGCGCTTGGCTTTCTTCTGTCCAGCAGCGAGGGGTCAGGAGAGCAAGTCGAGCCCCGGCCCCGCGCCGCGCACAGAGAAGAAGTGCGCGCTCATAGAGCAAAGCCAGCCCAAAACGGAATGGACAATGTCCAAAGCCAAAGAAAGACGAGCCGGAGAAAGAGAGAAAGGACTACACTACAAAACACTGCAGAACACAGAGACGATGCAGAGGGAAGCTCAGTACCCACGAGTGAGCAACATCAGGTCTGAGTAGCTCGCTGCAGGGAATGAGGCACTCCGCCGAGACCCAGAGGCGGCGGCCGGAGCCCCAGACGCCCCGCAGAGCCCCAGGCGCCCCGCCGCGGCCGCTGCCGTCAGGCCCCGGCGTCACCTTCCGCTGACGCCCGCGGCGGGTGCTCGAGCCTCGCGCCACCCGTCGCACCCGCAACCCGACACGCGGCGACAATGACGCGCCGGGTCGCGGCCCCCGCGTTTCCTGCGAAGCTGCTGCCCCTGACGTCAGCCGCCAGGGGGGCCGGGGCCCCGGCTCCTACACGCCACGTGTTACCTACGTGGCAGCCACCGGACCGGCGTGGCGCCGAGCTTCGGGCCAGGGTGCGCCCACGCGGAGCCAGGTGGGCTTGGCGCGCAGGCGACGTGGCGTCTGATCCGGGCCGAGGAGGGGAAGGCGCGCGCCCCCGCCCGCCCGGCGGCTCGGCCGGCGCATCCCGTCATCGTCACTTGGGGGCTTGGCGAGTACCCCCCGAAGCCCCCCCCCCCCTTTTGCCTCGTTCCGGCCTCAGCTCAGCCGCTCGCGGCCGCAGTTGCGCGCGCGCAGCTGCGGCCTCGCGCCTGCCGCCGCCTGCCAGCCCGCCGGCGCGCGCCAGCCGCCTCCGCCAGCCGCGCGACCGACTATCCCCCACCTCCCCCCGGCCGGCTCTCGCGCAGGCCCCGCCCATGGCTGCATCTCGCACCGCCTGCTTCTCCTGCATCCACAACTTCTGCTGGGTGCTGTCCGTGCTCTGCAAGCGCAACACCATCGCCCCCTTGTGCGCCCTTGCGGGCTGAACCCGCCATTGGCCGCCGCCCCCCACTCCCCCGGACCTTTCGGCGTCCGCCCCTACGCGCCACTCCCTCGGTGAAACTTGCGGGACGCCACAAGGCAGTCCTTTGCCGTTCGCCTTTGCGGCGCTTCCCGCCTTCGAGCGGCACACGAGAGAGTGCGCACCATGCCGACGTACTCGCCCGACGGCCTCCTGGCCGGCCTCCGGAAGCCAGTCAAGGAGATCCCTTGCAGCTTCCTGTATGACAAGAAGGGCTCGGAGCTGTACGAGCGCATCACGGAGCTGGAGGAGTACTACCCCTTTCGAGCCGAGGAGGGCCTACTCAAGCGCCATGCCAGCGATATCGTCAAGAGGATTGCGCCTGGCTCCATCACTGTGGAGCTCGGTTGCGGCACTGCCAGGAAGACGGCTCTCCTGCTCAATGCCCTCATCAAGCGGGACGGCATGTGAGTTGGTGATGATCTTGGAACTGCTGTGCACTCTACCAGAAGCAAGAGAGGGACCTTTAAACTGGCAAAGCAGGGAATTAAGCACCAGGGCATGTGATAACAGTTCTGTGGACTTCGTCGGTGCTAGTCTCTCATAGACTTTCTTGACCAGGTGCAAGCTTGACAAGTCTCCGAGCTTGGTCAATCGTAGCTGTGTAGAGGAAGGGCATGCAACAACAGAGCTTCTGCTACTGGCCTCCTGGTACTAAGAGACTGTACCTGCACGTCATAGCTTAAGCCCAACCCAGTATCTCAAGCGTTTGTTCTGCTGATATGCAGGTGCCACTTTGCCGGCATTGATGTCTCAGCCAGCTTTTTGGAGGAGGCCAAATTGAATCTGATGAAGGCAGTCCCAGGCTTGACAGCTGACAGCATCACGCTCGTGCAAGCTGATTACATGGAGGGCCTCCGCCAAGTCAGGGCGCTATTTCCTATGGACACGTTGTGCATCCTGTGGCTGGGGTCCAGCGTGGGGAACTTGGCAGGTGCCCAGTGTTTGCAGTGGCGCACTGTCAATTCTGCTGTCACTCCTCACATCTGATGATTCTTCAAGGACAGTGGCAGTTGTCTCTGGTCTGTCACAAGCACTCTCTATTCACCTTGACAGCTGCTGTAGCAGAGGTCGTGATTTTGAGCAGGTCTGTGTACACTACATACATCTACATTGCTGTTGTTAGCCATCGCAAAGGATGAAAAGCCTGACAGTCCAGTTCCACCTCCTCTTGCTGCAGCCAGTGAGGCAATAGAGTTCTTCAAAGATGCCCATGCGGCAGGGGGCTCCAACATGCAAGTCCTCCTCTGCGCAGGTGCGTTTACCTTACCCAGAGTTCCTCTGATTGAGACACCGATCTGTATACGCCTTTGGTGGACTTGTTTACCCTTACAGGGCACTAAGCTGTGAGCTGTGCTCCGTGCAAATAGAGGGTTTTGCCACGGACTTCTCCTTTGCCTTCTACTTGTGAACCTGAGATTGACTCTGTGATTGTGGCATCCATCACAATCTATGGTGTAAACAGACATGTGGAAGAGCAAGGCAATACTGCGTGCTGCGTACCATGACAAGAAGGGTGTGACTGAGGCGTTCATCAAGAATGGCACGCGGAATGCCCTCAAGTGCTTCGTGCCGGGCTTGACTGTGGACGACGAGAGCAAGTGGCAATATGAGGTGGAGGTCAATGAGGACCTGCACAGGGTGGAGATGTATGTCCGCTTCTTGGATGGCCTGGACCTCTGCAGCAGCGGCGGCATCAGCATCAGGTAAGGCTTTGGAACAGGCAGGCCTCATTGCTGAGATGTCCAGGATTGCGTCACCGGTGGGACAAAGCTGCTGCTACTTGCACATAAGCATGCTGTTTTGATGGCATGCTCAATCCCGTGCACCATGGTACCGAGCTTGATGTGCAGTGCTGGTGAGCAAATCTTGGTGGAAGTGTCCCGCAAGTTCTCTGTTGCGGATCTGCAGGGGCTGGCTAGCAAGTCACGCTTTGTCATTGATGCAGCGTGGCGCACCAAGCAGTACGGGATGCAGGTCTGACCAAGAACTCTGGAGTATGTCCTGTTGTCTGCAGTCACGTGCCAATTCGCCAGACCAATTTTGAGAGTTGTGGTTGAACGTTGTTCTTCTTTCAGTTGAAGTACTTCTTGCCACCTTGTGTTGTCTCAGCGCAGCAGCCTGCGGCAAGATTGCTTACGATGACTGATTCGCTGCAGATGCTGCTGCCAGTTGAACGTGCTCTGCAGAGCTGTTGGGATGACACCGACAACTGCTTTGCCACTCTGGACTGGAATGAGAAGCCCATTGACGTCCGCCATCCGTTCTGCTTTTACTAGTGAGACCTCCTGATCCACCACCACTGATTAGCACACTGTGGAAAACAATTGGAGCACGTGTTCATATGACTGAGTGCACAAAGTCGAGAGTATTCCTGGTACCGAGCAGCTGGATTGAGCATGTTGGTGATCACACCCAATGAGCAAACTGAGCTTGTATAAGTTGGTGATGACACCTAACGTGCAAATGGGCAATGCATCCATTGACACATGCACACAACCGTGAGTGACCAGCTACATATATTTGTGGGCCCGGTGCTCTATACATCACACCTGTGCACCTTCAAGCTCGTGACAGTGTGCCATCAATCCCTTCACCTGCGTGTGAGCAGCGGACATGTGAGCGCGTTCGCCAAGCTGAAGATTTTACCAGACCATCCAGTGTCTGCTGATGATCACATGTTCTCGCGAGGCATTGACCCCAGCCTCCTGGAGCCTGAAAAGTGCCACAGCCACCCGGAAGTTCCCAAGCAGTGGCCTGCCAAGTGCAAGATCCTAGCCTACGTGGAACGCAATCGCAAGCTCATTCTAGAAGCTGTCCTCAACCAGAAGGTACTTATTGTTTGGCATTGAAGCTTGCTCTCACAATTCTTGACCAAATTTATGTAGTCCGTATTAAATGTGAAGCAGCCTGTGTGTGATCTCCAAAGAGGTCCGGCGTTGTGGCAAGGCAAGACCATTCCTCACAGAGATTGGTTTTGTGAATTACAAATGCAGGCTTCCATGTTCTCCATAAACCTGGCCCTCGAGCATGAGCGGATGCACCTGGAGACTCTGGCGTACATGCAGGCCCAGGCCGAGAAGGCGCTTTTCCAGAGCTCCCATGTACGCTGTGGGCTGCTGGGCAAGAAGCAGCCCGACCTCAAAGTCAATGCGTGGCCGTGGATGTCGCCTAGCGTGCTCATTCCTGCGGGAAAGGTCGTGCTGGGAATCGACCGCAAGACTGGTGGGTTCTTCTGGGACAACGAGAGCCCTCCGCGGCTGCAATCAGTTGCATACCCATTTCTGGTATCACCCTTGCCTGTGACCGTTGCTCAGTTCCGCAAGTTCGTAGTCGAGGACAAGGGCTATTCGCAGGCACGGTGGTGGAACGCGGACGACTTCAGCTTCTTACAGAAGCAGGGGGTTCAGTGCCCTGGCACATGGTCGCTTGTCGCTGGCGAGTGCTACGTGCATGGCCCGCAAGGGACGCGCCACTGGAGCGAGGTTGCAAATGCGCCGGCGTTTGTTAGCCTGTCCGAAGCCATGGCCTTCTGCACCTCGAAAGGATGTCGCGTGATGACGGAGCCAGAGTGGCACCGGATCCTGGACAGCGACGCTGGTGAGCGCGTCGAGGCACTGCGTTCCGGCGGCTGGGAGTGGACCTCCTCGCTATTTGACAACTACCCTGGCTTTGAGGCTATGCCGGAGTACCCGGAGTACTCCACTGATTTCTTTGATGGTCAGCACTATGTTCTCAAGGGGTCGTCGCCAGCCACACACTCATCACTTCACCGAGATTCCTTCCGCAACTACTTTCAGAAGCAGTACCCTTATGTCTTTGCCAAGTTTCGCTGTTGCAAGAATTTATAGCCTGCAATTTTTGACATTGCCGTGAAGAAACAACCATGGTCCGGTAACAAAGGATTTCTGGGTGCTCACAACGGACTTTCTTTTTCATATTCTGCCTTGACTAAATTACAGTAATATATCAGATGTACAATTTGGACTACTGTTAAGCACTACCCCTGAATTGCGCTGGCAATGGTGAACTACTTTTCCCGTAATTTCTGTACTATCTTATGCTTCCTTTTCGGCTCAGCTTCCCAAATCTTGACCTCTTGCTGATCTCCGGTCTGCCAAATCCCAGCTCGTAGTAAGCATGTATGGAGCAGTAATTGAATTCGTGAGGTTTGTGCCATAGACCTTTGTTCAGGAATGAGAATTTGCACAATTCAAGGAACACCAGCAGCTGCAGGAACTTATCGCATCTCCAAAGCAAGCCCCCCCCCCTCCTCCCCCCCTCCCCCCCCCCGCAATCCACAAAACATGGTGTAGGCTGTATGCTGCTTGCCATCTGCGGACTGTAGCATCTGAACTGCAAGCAGAAAAACGCTGCAGGTTGTGCAGGTATAGGTAGCAGAGGTCGTGGTATTGTTCAATATGCAAGGTGAATTGCAGGGCATTGACATATGTACCTGGCGATGTGCAAACTGAATGTAGGTAGATAGTCACTGTAATCTAAAATGTGTGCTAAATTTTTTTGACAAACCCAGGCTGTCTCGACTTATGGTACCACAAATATGTACTGGCCAACGTGGGCTTGCACTGCATGGTCCACAAAAAGTGTGCAGCAGCACTTTGTTCCAGGTCTACAATTGCACTGAAGTGCTACTAGAATTGAAAATGTCCAGATCAAAGAACACATATGAGAGCCTGACGGCAGACTAGTTGGAAATAATGTGTCATGAAGCCTCAAAATCCTCTGTCTTCCGCTTGTATTCAGGCTTCAGCTCGTAAGTCCCCTGGTTGACACCCCTCTTGTTGTACACACATAGGTCAGTGAGAATGTCCTTCAGGAAAGCCTACACAGAGCTCATGAGATGCAACAACAAGTTCCATATAAGTAAAGAAGACAATTGGCAGAAGGAGACTGCAGTCCTGCAGCAATAGAATGATGGCAAGGTTGCTGGGCTGTGAAGTGCCAGTAGGTCAGAATGCTACGCATGCCCATGTCAAGAGAGGACTGAGGTGCAGAGCTTGAGAAAATAGGTTGCGCCTCATCCACACAAAGATTCACCATGGAGACCAAACATGTTCGAAATGCAACGTGGAATTGAACCCCACTATGAAGAAGGTAGCAAGATTGTATAAGAATACCGTCGGCTGATCCGTCGCCTCAGTCAGCTGCTTGAGATTCCAGTTGGCTTGCCTCTCAAAGAGGGCAAACATGCGAGCCTCGAGCTGATCTCGGTCCATCCTCACTCTCTTCATATCAGAAACCTTCACCCCTGCAGGTAAGCGCTTGGGGGCCTGCACCAAGATGGAAACAATGGGAGCACTCAAGAGAATTAGAGCAAGCTCAACCAGCGCATGTCAACGGCCACGGCACTGATAGCATCAATGTAATCTCAAGCTTCCTCATATAATGTCTCAAAGCCGGCAGGCAAGCCTCAAGAGATGCTTGCATGTTGCGTTGTCAGCAATATAGAGTGACCAATAAGGGGGCAAGGTGGAGAGGGAGAGTGGAGGTAATGTCATAGACTGGGGGCCGGCCCCATGTCCTTGCCATACCTTGCTGATTGGTAAGGGCGTCGTCAAAGGAGCAGGTTGTATGGATGGGCCTTTCTCATCACCTAGCATCTGCATGATAACAAGTACATAGTAAAGACACCATCTGAGATGACTGCCCTCTTACCCCTCATATTGCAGCTTGCTAGGCCGCCTGACACACCTAAGAGATCCTGCATGAGCTACTGTGCAAAACACCAATTTGCTGTAGACTTGTATATCATTCTCCTTGACCTGATCTTGTGGACCAATATAGTCAATCTGGGCCCTCTGCATTTGTGTAGACATGGTCATGAAAAGTAAGTACATTGACATACACAGTCAGGAGGTTACCTGGATCACCCGTTTGGGCTTGTTCGCAACCTCGAATCTGCTCCGAACAAGGGCTCGGTAGTCCTGACTGTCGGCGCTGCCAGTCTGCAGGTCAAATTTGTGCTCCACCTTTCCTTCAACGACCACCTTCTCTGTTGTCGCAATATTGGGTACAAGAGCAAAACATGAGCTTGAAAAGTTGCAAGTCATCACATTGTCGCTGCCAGCATACTGCTGCACTCCGAGCATATGCTTGCTGGACTTTGAGCTGACTTTCACAAGCAAAGCCAGTCGTTCTTCAAATGTATATACTGACTCCCTCATTGACTCTTCCCAGCAAACAGCTCTCGTGCCATGGCAACCGCAGCTTGGACTTGTCTCGATGCATGCATGCAGTGATGAGTCAAACCAGTCACCCCCATCACTACATGTGACCACCCATACCCTAATCCCCTTCACCCTAAACCCTAAAGCGCAAACCATAAACCTTAATAGAAAGCAGAGACCCAGAACAGAGGCCGAATATGCATGCCTCACCTTCGGACTCCGAGAAGACGTGGATAGGCACCGGATCAGTAGGGTGCAGCAGGAACTGCCGCGGCCCAGGAACGTCATTGGCACGCTTTAACTCCAAGGTGTACTGCTCGCCACCAAACCCAGTCCAACGAGTCGTGAGACGCCAAAGCTGAAGCCTGGCCGCAGAGGAAGGCGGCCATGCAGGGGGAAGTGACGTATGCCTTGGCCGGTTGGGCCTCTCCAGCCAACGCAAGGGAAACGGCACGAGTGCGAGAGCGGCGACCTTGCGGCTCGACGGGTCGTCGAGATCGAAGGAGA
The DNA here is from genome assembly GCA_009602725.1 of Spirogloea muscicola. Lineage (NCBI taxonomy): Eukaryota > Viridiplantae > Streptophyta > Zygnematophyceae > Spirogloeales > Spirogloeaceae > Spirogloea > Spirogloea muscicola. The sequence goes on along the minus strand of WELB01000003.1, from coordinate 196,609 downwards.
GGCGCAGGCGGCCGACCTCCACGCCGCCGCCGCTGCCGGCGCTGGGGGCCGCCGCAGCCGACTTGCGCCACTGCTCAGCAATAGCCGCCGGGGCCTTGAGCAGCCAGATGCCACGGTCGGCGCGCGACACGTCCAGCGCGTCCTCGGCGTCGACTTTGCCACGGACCGCCACCATGCTGCTGCGACGGCCCGCGACGGCGAGGGGCCTCTAAGCCCTCGTCTGCCGATGCCTTCTCGCGCTCGTGGGGCCAGCCAGCGCTGCGGTCATCAAGCCGCTCCTGCGCCGAGGGCCTGCTCGCGAGCGCCGCAAAGCTCCAGCCTCGTCGCCGTCGTCGTCAGAGCGCCTCGGCGGGCTCGCCGGCTGCGGCCGTCGGCAGCCCGCCGCCATCGCCGCGGGCCAGCGCCCCGGCTCGTGCACCGCCGCCACTGATCGTAAAACCCCGCGACAGCCGCTCCATGCGGCTCCTCCAGGGGAGCGCCGCCGGCGGAGCCGCCGCAGCCGCCGGAGCCGCCGCGTTCTCCGGCGANCGGCGGCGGCGGCGGCGGCGGCGGCGGCTGCGGCGGCGGCGCCAGGGCGGGCAGGCCTTCTGTGATGGCGCCTTGATCAAATTCGGGCGCTCAACGCTACGATCCATTACAATAGACATTCCATTTGTACAACTGTGCCGTTTTACACCGGATCCCATTAGATCTCCGAGGTTAAGCTCCCTTGGGCGAGAATAGTACTGGGATTGGTGACCTCCCGGGAAGTCCTCGTGTCGTGTCCACTTCACTACTTTTCTTTTCCGCGGCCAGATTAACTGGTGGCTGGGAGAGAAAAGCGCGCCCATAGAAAAGAGGGGCTGGCCAAGCCAGCCCAAAAAAGAATGGACAATGTCCAAAGCCAAAGCAAGAGGAGCCGGAGAAAGGACTACACTACAACATACTGCAGTACACAGAAACGATGCAGAGGAAAGCTCAGTACCCACGAGTGAGCAACATCAGGACTGAGCAACATCAGGGAGAGGCCAGCCCAAAAGAATGGACAAGGTCTGAAGGAGTCGGAGTGCTAAGGACTGAGACAGCAGTAAGCGAACTCTCAGTACCCTCTCGTCAGTAGATGCAAATCTGAGTAGCTAGCAGGCGGAAAGACGTCGCCCTGACGGAAGTCGGAGGCCGCCGCCAGAGCGCGGCCTGCGCGCAAGTGGACCGCAAAAGCTATGGACCGCTGCAAAGAGACGGCCAGGCGCATCCGGTAAAACTTGGGCGAGGGACCCGACGACATGGAAGCCAGGCTTCTCGCCCTGCTGCCCGTCGCTACTTGTGTGAACCTCCCTTACCCTTGGCATTTGCTCTCCTATCAACTAGTTGCCATCCTGTGACGGCCGTTTTATATGTTTGAGCGATTTGCGTTCCATGTTGGCGCGTCCACTTTTAGTTCTTCTTTATAATGGTCGCTTGCTCAGGTATTCCGCATGCGCTTCATCAATATCAGCGGAGTCAAGAAGCTGATTCACCACATTACTACATTCAACACATTTGACCCCCGCACACACCCGCATGACTTCCACGTCGCCCTTTGGCATCTGCAGCTACTTTGCTCACCCGAAATGGCATCACCGGTGTCCACGTCACTCTGGCTCTTACTGCTGCTAACTGACATCAAACAGCCACATTTTTAAGGTCGCCGCCCCAGACTCTCAATACTCCTTCTGAGCTGCTGTCATGCAGCACTAGTGCACAGAACCAGTGCTTCACTCCATTGGCCCAAGAATCATCGCGCTGGAAGCTTTGCAGAGTCGTCCTCAGGTGCAACCTCCTGTCGGCTGCACCTTCCAGACCGCCAGGGGTGAGAGCCCTGATCTGAGCTACCTGCACATACTTGTATTGCCTGGATGCGTGCAATAGAGAGGTCCAAGCACAGGTACTTGTGCACAAGATGCTCATCAATGGGCACACGACCAGCAAGACATGACAGATAAATTGCAACGAGTGCTTTGAGGCCAGGTGCAGTGTTCACACAAGGTGGTGCCAATTTGTTGGTCTCAGTCCTCAAGTGCAAGTGAGGCCCACATCAGGACCTACCTGGTCTATGATGGACTTATCGGCTCCACTACTGTCTGGCAAGCCCGTGGACAACAAGCCTTCTGGATCAACAAGCTCTGAGCACCTTTGAATGATGCGCCGTTCTGCAATCCGCAGCGTTGTGGCTAGGTGCTTTCGCCGGTCTAGGATGGTCGCACGTTGGGCAACGTCAACACTCAATGATGCTGTCGGGTAGGCTGCATCCCGCAGCTTCAGCGCTCTGAGCAGAGTCAAGCGCAATGACGGCAACGACAACAGCCACTCACGAAGCTGTGGCTCCTGCTCCCGCTCGTCAACTCGACAACTGGCACCTTCCTCCTTGCCTGCCTCGATCTGGCAGTAACCAAGCGCGGCAGCAACCTCTCTCACCTGTCCATGGCAGGTGGCTGCGCAGGCTGCGAGAGCCTCGCACTCGGCCTCGCTCGCATGCGCCACTCGAAGCAGCAGGAGCAGGTCGAGCTCGGGCTCACCACCAGCGCCAATCTCAAAGTACATGCCCTGCTTGGAGACCACGCCACGGCACCCCGCCTGGCCCCACAGAGCAACTCGACGGCGCCAGTGACGTGGCGACCTTGCAGTAACTAAGCAGTAGGCGGCCTGGAGCAACTCAATGTCAAGGTTGACAACGTCAAATGGGTTGCCTGGTTCAGTGAAGCCATATTTGTGTAGAAGCGCCGCATTCCCCACCTGACCATACGTATTGTAAACCTGCATGCAAAAGCAGCAGTGCCTGAGTGAAACAGTCAAAGTGCCAAGGCACCTTGCACCTTGCAGATCTGAACAACTGTGCAAAAGGCTCATGTGTCAGAGCTCTCAGTGTAGGGCCCTCTATTCCAGAAGCATGTTCTTGATGGAGGACATCTGATTCGTCAAACCTTCCACTTACAACAGGCTTCTCTGCGGGCATGAGCTGACAACATGTTGCTAGACTGGCTGAATGCCAGGTATACAGCTGACCTCAGACCCCTGCTTGACATCTCGTACAAGAACCATGTCCAGCATGTCCTGCTCTTGATCTTCTCCCCGCTCTCTGGAGGAGTCACACTTCAAAGCTCCTTCGCTCGCGTCGTCCGCCAGCTCTATCATGCCTGCGTTGCCATGTCTCACAGGAAGCCCACGGTCTTCACAATACTCCATGGCTTGGTCCGTAGCCTGCTCACTGCAGCCAGGCTCTTCCAGCAGCTCGCTTGCTTTGGAGGAAGGCAGTTCATCACTCAAATGGCCATCATCCTGGCTGCCCCCACTGCTCTCGCTGTCCTTGCCGGCCATGCTGTCCTTGCTGCACTCGCTGCCATCTTCGTGTAAGGTCGCCAGTCTTTCTGTGATATGCACATCCTCGGCTGCAGTGCGGTGGTTGAAGCTGAGCCACAAGTAGAGAACGAGCAACAGGTTAAGATGTTTTAGAGCCTGAAGGGAGGCACAAGAAGCTGTATCCACGGGAAAGTATGCCTCTCCTGAGCTCGGTAACGAGCTAAGAGCTCTGAGCAGTATAGAGTACTGTGGCTTATTCTATCCTAAACGAGACACCCAATGGCAGGATAGACCCCAATGCGATGACTGCATGCGGCGCTGCAAGCTTGATTCGAGCTTCCCAGGCCAGGGCTTGCACTCTTCAGGGTTAGGGTTTACGGGTTAGATTGAAGGTTTAGGCATTTCTCAGCGGAGACGCAGCGGGGAGGCTCTGACAGGTCAGCCAGGGGCACCATGCCAAAGCCGTGCGCGTCGTCGACTTGGAACGACCGGGACGCCACGAGCGACTTGGCGGCCAGGTAGTCCTCCAGCCGGAAGCGGGCCGGCGGGAAGCGCGCGGGGTCGGCGTGCGCCAGCGGGGCCACCTCCTCCAGCCAGTCGGCGCGCATCAGTCGCCGGTCGCTCGCCAGCACCTGTGGCAGGCCAGTAAGTTGGTCACAACTTAGCGCTCAGAGTCAGAGTCGGGGCATGGGGTTTCGAGACTCAGTACGAAGAATCAGGATCAGTGCTGCTGATTGCTGCACCTGCGGCTGCAGCTCGCAGCCCACGAGGTGCGCATGGTCCGCGGGGCTCCACAGGAAGGGCAGGTCGACGGCCGCAGGGAGGAGGTCCAGGTAGGCGGCCCATTGCGACGCGGCGCCGAGGCTGCGCTCGTACATGAGCGCGACGCTGAGGCCCAGCGCGCCGCCGAGGTGGGCTGCCTGGATCGCACCGGCGGCGCCCGTGGTGCGCACGGTGAGGCAGGCGCGCTTGGGGATGGTGGCGACGACGGTGCCCCGCGAGAGGTCCCGCCTCGCCACGACGCCATGCCCCGCCGCGACGGCGCCTCCCGCGACGAGCTCCAGGTCCCGCCGGTCGCACCGCAGGCCGTGCGCGGCCATCCAGCGACGGAAGGACCGCAGCTCCCTGCGGGGAGGAAGGCGCGATGCTGGCGGCGTGAGGCTGCGCGCTGGGAGGCGCTCCGAGCGGCGGCCATCGGAGAGCCCCCGCGCAGTGGCCAAGCGCGCTCGAAGGAGGCGGGGGGGGGACCTCGAGGAGGGTGCGGCCATGGCGCCGGCCGGCGGCTGGCAGGCCCGCTCCGCGCCATTACCCGACGTTGTTAGCCCCGTCAGAGAGCAAACGGGTAAAACGCAAAAGAAAAGCGAGAGAACACTAATGAGACCACTAATGAGCTCCGGAGAACACCAAGTCACAGCTAAGAGGGGGTTAGGGGAACAGGGCGACAGCACAACTTGGCAGAGAAATAAGGGGAGAAGATGGCTGTGTGAGGCCCTCTTCTCCCGCTACAGTAAAGCACTTCCAGTAAGAGAGCCGAGTCGACTGTCGATCGATCAAGCCCTATGTACTCTGCTACTTCCAGCCGATCCTAACGACCTCAACGCCTTCCTCAGCAGCCATGTATGTTCACGGAGTTGCCGGTCAAAAGGACCTGAAGAGGGGTGAGGGCACAGAGACTTGCGCACCCACTGCTTCTTATGCGCATGAAACTCGGCAAGCCGCGAAAGGCCCCTTGCAGATGGCTGCAGAAGCTGTCAGGCTTGCGGTTCCGTTACTGACATTCCATGGACTCCTTGTAGAGCTCACCGCCTGTTCAGTCGCACTGAATGTCAAATGTTTGTGCAAACCGATCAAAAGGGTGTTCACCCAGGCGACGAAACAAACGTGGGCTACCTCTGCAACATTGCACACAGCAAGCCTTGTGGAGCTTCAAGGTCCCCCCCCCGCCTGCCAACCCCCTCTTCTCTCGCCTCCCAAGTACAGGCTGCCGTTGAGTTCCCCACAGCCTTCCCTTTCCGTTCCAGTGCCTCACATGCAATGGTTGCCAACCAAATGTCATACTTGCACTGCTGGGCAGTGCAGGCCCTATTGCCTGCCGCAGCACCTTCATGCAAGCCGAGGGCCCCACCCTCAGCAAGTTCGTGGCATTCAGCCTCTTCCCAAGACTGCACAAGCATGCAGAGGAGAGCAACTAAAGGAGCCTGCGGCCCTGCGTACCGCAGGAAGCGCTGCTCTCTCTTCCTCGCTCTCCCTCCTTCCCTTCATCCTCAGCTTCCGTTTGCATCCCCAGCCCTCATTGAGCAGATTGTACAAAGTCACATGCACTCTTGGAAAGTGGCCGATGCAAGGGCTAGCTGAGGGACGTCCAAGCCGAGCCATAGGGTGTCATGATGCAGGCTAACACCATCAAACGTAGGTGCGTATGTAGCGCTGGTAGCCAAGGCAACTTGATGCTGACGGGTCTATATGTACAAAGTGCAGTGAGAAAAGTAAGATGCAGGCTCAAGCTGCATCAAGTATTTCAGAACCGACTGTCGACGGCAGGTACACAACACTGTGGCCATAGTACTCTGCTGGGGTGATGGGGGCGGGGCCGCCGAACCAGTCGACGAGGAACACATTGACGATGTCGAGCGTGTAGAAGCGGAAATGATGGTCACGCGGCCAGCCTGCAAGCAATGGCGTGTCAGCAGGGGCTTTGTAGACATCGAAAGGTGCAAGCGGCCAAGGCTTAGGGCAGGCAGTGCATCCCAACCCACTGCAGAAAGGGCCTGGAAAGGCCAGCAAGCAGGCAGGATGCATAGCATGGAGGTCTGTGTGAATCATATGCATGCCAGCTCTGCTGCGTGTTGATATGGCGTAACTCACCCTCCATCTCTGGGTGCTTGGCGAACAGCGCATGCCTTGCCACCGCCAGCTCCTCTACCCCAACCTCACGCATCTGCAAGGCAGGCAGCAAGCGCTTAATCATTGCCGAGCAAGAGCAGCGCAGACTGCCTCTGCAGCTGCCGCACAGCAGCTTCTTAGCTGCTGCCGAAGCTAAGTGCAGCGGTAGCTCAACAGGCCCAGCACTCTTTGCTGGAGCCAGACCTTGCCAGACAGCGTCAACCTCGCACATGTCGGGTTCTCAGCATCGGCTGTGCACGTCCCAAGGGGCTGCTCGCTGAGGGCGAGGGACGCACGGGCGTCAGCTGCGGCGTCGGCAGCCGTCCAATCCAGGGCGCTCTTGTAGAAGTAGGGCCGGCCCCCTACATCGGCGAGGGCTGCCACGTTCCTGCACCGTATGGCGGTGGCAGGGGCGGCGATCAGAGCCGGGCAGCGCGCAACGCTGTCTTTGAGAACCAGAGAGATGGGCATTGCCTAAACCCTACACCGTGAACCCCAAAGGTCTTCTGGGTGCGCCGGCGGCGGTTGAGAATGCCAATGGCAGCTGCGGCGGCTCACCCGAAGGGGCCGCCCCCCAGGTGCTCGGAGATGGTGCTGCATGCGCAACACAGGGCGGGCTTCTCGGCTCAGCCGGCGCCGTCGACGGCGGGCGCCGATGCTGCGCCGGCGGAGGGCGAAGGATGAGGGCTGGTGGCCCGCTCGGCAAGGTCAGGCCAACACTGGCATGACAGAGCCTCGCAGCCAATGAAGTGGTGCCGACTGTCGCGGTCCATTGGCTGCGAGCGCAGCCACTCCTGGAGGCGAAACCATCGAGGCGGGCCGCGCGAGGCGGGGCTTCCTCCATGAGAAGGACGCAAAGGTGGGGTCCCGAGGTGTGCGCGCCTGATGACGCCCCAGTCGCTGTTGGCGACCAGCCAGCGGGCAACGGCGGCGTAGTCCTCGCGCGGCGGCCGGGGCCCCGGCGCCGCGCCGCCNAGCGAAAGACCTAAGCTAGCGGCGTTGAAGTCGGCCTGCCCACCTCGCCTGCGGGACAGCGCGCCACAGGTCATCCCAAGGGGCCAAGGGCTGTGAACAGCCAGCCCCGAAGTCGACAAGCGAGAAGCAGTGTTCACAGCAGCTGCCAGGCGGCGTCGTCGCCCTGGCACGCTGGTCGGGGGGCGTTCTGGCGCTCAGCTCCGCCCGTGCCCAAGCCGTCGTCGCTCGCAGTGGCCTCTCGCCGTCGGCTTTAGTTGGGCCCGTACCCATCAGCCTTCGTTCCGCCGTGGGCGTCGCTCGAGCGAGGGCCCCCTCTGGCTGCACCTCGCGCCACTTGCGTGCGCGCGCTGCTGCGGCGGCGGCATCCATCACGGCGGCGGCGGCGGCGGCTGCGGCGGCGGCGACGGCAGCGGCGGCGGCGAAGGCGGCGACGAGCCAGGCGCCTGATCACGTCTTTGCTGTGGAGGAGCTCGTGGAGCCCCGTGTCGTCTGGGGAAGCTCCGGGCGCGGGTGGTGGCTGTGAGTCTGCCGAGCCCCGGCAGCTGCACCGGACGCCGTTAGTTGCGGTGGGAACGTCGGTGGCGGCGGCGGAGGCGGCGGCATGGCGTGCCGCATGAGTACCTGCGGCGCGCTGGCCCCCAACCCTGGCCTTTCAGCGAGGGGTAGCGGGCCACAGCTGGCAGCGACTGTGCCGCGGAGAGTCGCAGCCCTCGGCTCGCGGCGGCGGCCATGCAGCGGCGCCGGTAGCTGCGTCGGCGGCCGCGACGCGTTCCGCACGGCCGCCTCGCTGCAGCCCAACGATTGGCGATGGCAGCCCCGGCGGGCAGAGGCCTCGGCGGCGAAGCCGATGGCGGTCACGGAGTCGCCGCTGTCGCCAAACCGCGAGGTGTCCTCGTCGCCGGCAGCCGAGGAGCGGCGACGGAGGGCCCCTCCAGCCGCAGCGCTGCAGGGTGCGGCGCTCGCGGCGCTGGGCCTGGCGTCCACAGCCGGCCTGCAGTTGGCGCCGCCGGCGTTCCATGACGCCGCCGCCACGGGCCTGACGCTGGCCGGCGCCGCGTCGCTGGTCAAGCTCTTCGACGCGCTCGTCCAGCGGGGCTTGCTGGAACAGGTAAGCCCCCGCTGCCGCCACCCGCCGCCGGCCGGCCGGCCTCACCGAGCTGGGCCCGGGCTGGAAGCACAAGTGTTGTCTGTGAATCTCTTGACAGCGACCGTGGTAGCTCTTGGCACTCAGCTCCAGGGCAGCCCTGCTCGCCGCCATGGTCACTGCTTGACGTAATTGCGGCACTGCAAGGGGCAAGGCAGCTCATCAAGAGCCCTCTCACCAGTGCCGTCTTCCCTGCGGCGATGGTGTGTAGAAGCTGAGCCGCAAGCTGGTGCACATCACGATGGGGCTCGTCTTCACGCTCTTCTGGCCGCTCTACAGGTGTGCGCCAGCCAGCCATGCCCGCTGAGTGGCGAGCGCTCGGAGCCACCATGCCTATGTTTGCCTTAACTCACGAGCTCTGTTGACTGGCCGCGGCTGCCTGCTGCTCTGCACGCTGCAGTGCCGCGCCTGCTGCGCGCCTTTGTGCCGTGCTGGTGCCGGCAGCGAACGCGGCGCGGCTCGTTGCTCTGGGCAACGGCGCCCTCAAGGACGAGGCGACAGTGCGGTCCATTAGCCGGGACGGCAATCCCAGGTGTGCTGCTCTTGGACTGCCTCTTGACAGTCCCTGCTTGCAGGCCGACTGCCGCACCTGCTCCCTGCCTGCCTGAGCGCCAGAGCGCTTCTGATGAGATGAATTTGCTTCTTCTCACTGCCGGCCTTGATAGCTAGTGACGGCCCATCGATATGATGTTGGCACTGGCCCTGCAGTGAGCTCCTCCAGGGGCCCCTGTACTATGTCCTCGTCCTGTCCCTCATCACTGTCGCCTTCTGGCGCGATTCGCCAGTGGGGCTTGTTGCTCTCGCGCTTATGTGCGCTGGCGACGGTGAGAACTACCACCAAAAGTCCTCGCTGCTCTCCAAAGAATTCTTGACCTTTTTGGCGGGGCGCTGGTCGGTAGCCTGCTGCATGCTTAGATGCTTGCTATTGTTGTGTGCGTTATCTGATTATTTGCTGTGTCTCGCACCTGACAAAGGGGAGTGGTGGAGTGTGCTGTCTACGCAGGCATTGCAGACATTGTAGGCCGGCGGCTCGGCGCAGCAAAGCTTCCTTGGAATTGCCACAAGAGCTGGGCGGGCAGCCTCGCCATGTTCATATTCGGCTCCGCTGCGGCACTGGGGTAAGCACTACCATGTTTTGTGTGCCCTAACAGAGCCCTCGATCTGATGGTGTGTCTTATCTGGATGTATATTAACTTTGATGCTTTCTTCTTGTGGCACACGCAGTATTGTGCGGGTATTCCAGCAGGGTGGCTACTTCGAGGCAGGGGGCAGTGGTGCAGCGCTGCGCATTGCTGCGATTGCGCTCGCTGCCACCATTGTGGAGTCGCTGCCGATCACAGACCGACTAGATGACAACCTCACTGTACCGCTGACGTCGATTGCATTGGGCGTCGTCCTATTTCCGGACGCCATGCCGCTGCTTGCGGGCCTCTAATCGCCTTTGCTCATTGGCGATGGTTTGGCTAGCATGAGCTGGCATCGCCTCCAGCCGCCATCGGCCACCCGTATATCCCTACGATGTTGTGCACGGCATGCCTAATCTGCAAACATTCAGTCAATCTCACTTGCAAGATGGTGTGACCTGCGGTCATACTTGGGAAACAATGGGAAATGGCTAAATGTCTACCTCTGGGAGTACAGAAAGGTGCCGGTGTGCTGGAGACGGTAGCGCTAGCCTGTGAAGCATGGGGCGTGTGGCATAACCGCCTTGACCAAGTGGTGGGAAGGAGGGTGATGTAAAAGCAGCAGGAATTGGGGTGCAGGGTGAGGAGCTGCCCTACTGAGCGGCTCCACAGGAATGCTCTTGGAATCCTTGTGGATATACAGAGAAGTTGCAGAGCCCCTTGCTTACAATTGTGAAGTGTTGCAGCACCGCGGACTTGGGATGCCGAGGGAAGGAGGGAAGCGGCCAAGGAGGCGGGTACAAGGTGGCCCAGCACGAAAGATGAGAAAGCTTTTCCAAGAAGGGGGGGAATGGCTGTGAAAAGCCAGCTCAAAAGAGAATGGACAAGGTCCGGAGGGCCAGGAAAGTGCTAAACTACACACCTACACATGTGGCGATGACGAACGGATGCTCGAAAACCCGGTCAAGCAGAAGAAGAGCCCCGACCATGTTCAGCAGCCGCAAGTCAGAGTTGCTTGCAGCCAGAGAAGTGTCACAGGAACGAAGCCATTCCATCGGGATGGCGTTGGCTGTCGAAGAAAGGCCATGGCTATGAAATGCCAGCCGAACGGCACGCAAGAACCAAAGGCGATTCTTCCGAAGGGGGCGAGGGCTGTGAAAAGTCAGTCCAAAGAGGAAAGCGCGGCCCAATTGACTGGTGGCTGTGAGAGGCAAGCCCAACGGGATGGACAAGGTCTGAAGGAGCCGGATGGCGCAGAAAGCAAGGTACCAAGTGCTAAGACGGCAGCAAGGGGACTCTCAGTAACCTCTAGTCAGTAGATGCAAATCGGAAAGAAGAATTGCCAAGATCCAAAGGCGCCGAAATGCGCTGGAGCACACATGGCTTGGCAAGTACCATGTCCGATAACAACTTTTGCAGTAACCTCGAGTTAGCAGCCGCGAGGCAGAAAAACTAGCCGCCGGAGGGGGCCCGGGGGGGGTTCGAACCCGCGTCCGCGGAGCCCCCCGCTGAGGCGGAGCTGGGCCCGGGGGGCGGCCAATGAGGGGCTGGCCGGCGGGGAGGAGGGAGGCGGCCCCCGGCCCCAGCCTCACCTCCCTCCTCCCCAACTCCAGTTCCTCCTGCCCAGGCCCGCCCCCGACATGCCGGCGGCGGCGGCGGCGGCGGCGGCGGCGGCGGCGGTGGCCGCGGCCGTC
>WELB01000003.1:166215-181334 GCA_009602725.1 Spirogloea muscicola | reverse complement strand
GGCGCTGGCTTCGCTGGCCGCCTGGGCCGCCGGCGGCGGCGCCGGCGCCCGCCTGGGCGACCTGGGCACCTCGCCGCACGCCGGCGGCGGTCATGACCATGCGCCGCTCTCAGAGGCCGCGCTCTTCCTGCGGCGCCTGGAGGCCGCCCATGGCCCCGTGCACCCCGACTTTGTCGACGCGGGCTTCATGGACGCTGTGCGGCACGCCGGCGCCGCCTTCCGCTTCCTCTTCGTGTACCTGCACTCGCCCGACCACGCCGCCACGCCCGTCTTCTGCGCCGGCACACTCGCGGCGCCGGCCGTCGCCGACTTCCTGCGCGCCAACTTCGTCTGCTGGGGCTCCGATGTCCGCAGCCCCGAGGGCTTCCAGATGAGCAACTCGCTCAAGGCGTCCACCTTCCCGTACTGCGCTGTCGTCACCGGCTCGAGCAACCAGCGCGTTGCGCTGCTGCAGCAGGTGCACTTGGTGGAGCATCGCAAGCGGCGCGGTCACTCTGGTGACCATTGGCCTCCATTTGGCGCCCGGGCTCAGCACTCATGGCGGCTGACACCCATGCCTTTGCCGCTGTCGACGCAGATCGAAGGCCCTGTGGGCCCTGGCGAGCTCCTGGCAGTGCTGCGGCGCGTTCTGGACGAACACGGCGCGATGCTGGTTGCGGCACGCACCGAGGAGGAGGACCGAGCGCTCAGCCGCCGTCTCCGACAGGAGCAAGACGCTGCCTACCGTGCTGCCCTCCAGGCTGACCAGGTCGGCTTGTGCTACAGACCCCAAGTCTGCCTCGTGATTGCTTCTTTTGGGCAGCTTCATCGTGTCTGTCTGCAGTTGCTGAGTGAAAGTAAGTGATGTGTCGGCGGACCGTTTGCTAGCAGGAGCGTGAGCGGCGGCAGGAGGAGGAGCTGAGCAGGCAGCGGCTGGCAGAGGAGGAATTCATGCAGAAGAAGCGCATGGAGGAGGAGGCAGCGCGTGCGGCTTCTGCAGCTGCAGCAGAGCGACAGGCACTGCTAGAGCAGCGGCGGCGCCAGGGGGCGGCTGCTGTGGGCGAGGAGCCTGACAAGGGGCCTGGAGTCACTCAGGCAAGTGCACGGCCCCACTTGCCTTTCTGAGCGACGACAGACAACGCTTGCCAGCCGGGTGCCTGATTGCCGTACATCTCCAACCTGGCGTGCACTGTGTGCCTCATCTTCATAAGAAATTTATACAATCTGGCTGTTGGTTTTCGAGTCAGGCGGTCAAAATATTGATTGTCCCTTACTCATCGGCTGCTTCCCACGCTGCAGGTAGTTGTGCGTTTGCCCACAAGCGAGCGGCTGAGCCGCCGGTTCTGGAGTAATGCAACCTTGCAGAGTGTATACGACTATGTCGACTCAGTAGGTCAGGTGGCAGTGGTGCACTACACATTGTTCACCCCATTCCCCAAGAAAATGTTTGGTCCCGATACACTAGGCACTACACTTGAGGATGCTGGTCTCCACCCGCAAGCTTTACTTCACATCCGAGAGGATGACAACTCTGCCCTAGTTGGGCAATAAATGTGGTGTGGGTAGTATTTCTTTTGGGCTTGTACTGATATGGAGAGCTTCCATCTATTCAGAATCGACCATTACCTTGCAGTTATTTTGCAGTAGTTTACATGTCAAAACTAGTTGCACCAATATGCAACAAGACAAGACCCATGCAGTCACATGGGAGTAATCTATATGTCAAAGGTAGCTTAAAAAACGACGAAAATACAAGACCCATGGTAAAGCTACTCAGTCTGTAGCCATCAGCAGATTACAAATAAAGCATGAAATCTGAAGATGTTCGCCTGGCAGATGTTGGGTGCAATTACTTTATAAATTCCTGGTATTTGAACACTCAAACTTTGTTAATGTATTGAGTAAAGGAGTGTTCAAATAATTAAGTCTTGGGTAAAGCTCTATGCCAACCCAAAAGAGGGAGTGCACGGCTGCAGCCTGCATGCAAATCTACTGGTCATCATAAGCAAGCATAGACTCTTGCAACTCGTAATTTATACATTAGAGTGCCCCCGCACTTCGTCAACCGTACGCTCATCTCCACTCAATTCGTACTCTTTCAGCAACTTTCCTCCAGGCCTTGACACACCTGCAACCATGAAAAATTATGTAGACATTATATTAGCACCTCCAAATATCATGTTGCGTGTGGAGACGGTCTATACATTCATAGCACACGTATCAACTCAACTTGGCCATCAGGCAGGAAGGATGATGACCCATGCTCATGAATCCTCCAAAAGCTTTGAGACTTGTACATGTGGGCATTCGAGTGTCAGACTCACCTTGCTGCGACTGATCAATCGTACTATCCAGCCCAGAGAGAGCTCCAGCCGCTGTACGGCCATATTGGTACTCACTAGCAGCTGCAGACTGAGTTGCTGGTGCACTTGTTGGCGTTAAGTCGGTTTCAACAAAAGGAGGTAAGGCCTCCGAGGTACCCTGCAAGGATGCTTCAACTGCAGTGTCATCTGCCAATACAGCTTCAGGAATGGCCGCCGACTCTGCATCGCCCTTTGGTTTGTACACATACGACAGTGTCTCCACAACCCCTGTCACAGCCCCAACCGCCAGGCCCAAGCCACCACCTGCAGTCTTGGCCAGCACGCCCAGCAGCGAGGGTCCCTCGCCGCGCTGTTGCCCAGTTGAGCTGGTTGCACCTGGCTGCTCGCTGGACTCAAAGGCCAAGTCCTCTACACTCTCCTCTGGCACTGAGACCACCTGCGATTTCTCGGTGCTCAAGTCCACCTCCTGCTCGGGCACAGCCGAATATACCGTCTTGGGTGCCTCGACGATGACGGTGCCAACATCCACCTGATCTTTCAGCGGCTCCTGCGGTACCTTCTCAAGCTTCCTCTCCAGGTCGTCGCTGTAGAATTGACTCGCAATTGGCTGAGTCCCTAAGGTATATACATTCACAGCTGGCCTGCTCAGATTGTCCCCACCTTGACCACTTTCCTCCTCAGTCAGGCTCTTGCTGATGACACCCTCCTCAGCATCCTGCATTGTGCCCAGGTTGGCAGAGCTGTAGACACCCGTCTCAACTCCAACTGTGTCATTGCTACGTGTCACATCAGGCTGCATCAGGGTGCTTGCAGTCAAATCATCTGTTGAACACAGTAACAATATGTCAAACAGGATAAAGGAGTTGCTGAAACATAGAGAAATGTAGAGAATTGACAAAATACAGCCTACAGTGGATTCAGGTTGTATAAGTCAGGATCACATGTCACTGCTATACAAGGTAGGGATGACCAAGAATCAAGTACGAACTGCACAGTGTCAGGGAATCAACAACCATGTTCTGGCCACTTACCTGTCACATCAGCACCTCCAATATTGCTTTGCTGCATCGTCTCTTCATCTGGCGTGGTTGACGCCACTTTAGGGCTCCTCTGAGTGGCCTGCGAAATCTTGCTGGCAGCTGCCGTCACAGCTCCACCAACCACCCCAAACCCGGCGCCAGCAGCCCAGGCAACTGAGCCCAGTATTGATGACCGTGGCTGAGCCTGCTCAGAGCCTGAGCCAGTGGAGATATCCTCTTGGTAGTCGACAGCTGGCACCTGACTGTCCTCACCCTCTACCAAAGCTTCACTATCGGGGGTTGCGTCCACAACGTTGCCAACATCCACGGTATCGTCCAGCCGCTCCTTGGCACCCTGCTGCAGCTTCACATCCAGGGGCCCGGGAAGCGTCCGGTCTGTGGCAAAGCGCCTGCCAGCATCCAATGCTGTCAGGTCTGACGCACTCTCCTGGTCGACCGGCGCATATGCGGTTGGCACCTCATCTTTCAGCCCCACGCCCAGACCTTCATACGAGGTGTCCACCTCCTGCGTGGCCATGCCTGGCCCTCCTGCTTGGCCCTCAACCTCGAGAGGAATCGCCGTGTCCACCCCTGGAGGAGCAAACAAGCGCTCATCCAGTCGGTCTGTGTCTGAGCTTTGATCTGGCATCTTCATCTGTTCGGGTCTCACTGTTGACATGCCTAAGCCGCGAGCAACAGTGGCTGCCATCTCTTTGTCACTTGGGGCAAGGTATGAGTTCTGGGGTGTAATGGGCACGGGGCTATCATAGGCGGCCGCTGGCAAGCCAAACGTGGAGGCATTTGTGAAAGCGCCGCCAGCAGCTGCAGCTGAAGAGTCGTAAGCATCTGTGTTCTGACCTGTGGTCTGGAATACGTCCTGGCCCAGCTTCTCGCTGCCAATTCCAGAGTCCATGACGGCACTGCCAGCAACGTCACGAGGCGGCATGTCAACAACTCTGGCATCTGCGCCTCCCTCCAGCGAAGCAAAGTTGCTTGATTTGGCGACCAGCGGCGTTGTCTCCATGCTGTCCTGCGCCACCGCCCAAGCCCCCAGCTGCAGTGGCAAAACGCTCGGAACCCTCCGATGCCAGCCGGTTGTCTGAACCAAAGCTGCCGCCCGTCAGCACATAGGCTTTCTGGAAGTCGTCCACATCTCCCTGACTGTCGGTAGCACCAATGCCTCCGCCAGGCGCAAAGGCTCCGCCGGTAAGGTCTGCGCCGGTCGCAGAGTCATAGTTGCCTGGTGCAAACGTTGCGACAGTTGTAGTGCCATAGTCGACTAGCACAGGCTCTGCGCCCGTTGTACTATCATAGCTGCCTGGTGCCAGGGCCCCGCCCGGGACGCCATAGACGCCATATGCATACGTGGTGGCCTCTGGAGATGCCCCCGTTGTAGTGCCATAGCCGCCTGGTGCAAGTGCCCCACCCGCACCATAGCTGTCAGAGGCATACGTGACGGCCATTGGAGGTGCCCTGAGCGTAGTGCCATAGTCGCCTGCTGCAGACTCCGCGCCAGTTGTGCTCCCGTAAGTGGTTGGTTCATATGCCGCGCCGGTTGCACCATAGCTGCCAGGTGCATACGTGGCACCCACTGTCGATGCCTCAGCTGTACTGCCATAGGCGCCTGGCTTGTACGCCCCGGTCGCCTCCGATGCGCCGTACACGCCTGATGCAAGCGCCCCACCTGTCAGGGGCGCAGTGCCTTTGTTGGCTCCACCTTCAGGCTGAGTAAAGCTGCCAAAACCTGCAGATGCACACTACAAGTTCATCAGAAACCAGCTTTAAAAATGAGACTGATAGTGACCAGCGCCGTCCTGGTGCCGTCTGTCCTAGCACGGGCACAATCAACAGAACTTGAGTAGTAATTACCAGTGTCAACAATGGTTCCGGGAGGAGCGCCTTGAGCGGCGGACGAGTTGGTGCTCGCAGCGTCCTGGCGCATGTCAAAGCCCCCCTGCTGCAGCTGCGTGCGGTCAAACTCTCCTGTCGCCGAGTTAACGGTCGCCGGCTGCGCGTCCTTGCTGAGCGTGGTGCCAAGAGCAAGTCCTGCAGCCATCCCGCCCGTGTCAGGCAAGGTCCTGGGTTCAGAAAGGTTCTTGGCCAGTTCTGACAAGCAAGGCGCACACATGAGCCGCTGGTCAGAAGGCCAGGCTGCCTTGCCGCTCAAGGTGTCAACTGTGATCAGAATCAGATACTCTCCGGTAAACTTGACAAGTCGTTGTACCTCTCGAGGACACTAGGTGAACAAGATGTTGCCTAACGAGTATGCGAGACGCAAGGAATCGTAGTCAAAGCGATGGACCAAGTGGCTAAGCTGGGGTGCGGTAAGCCACGACAATGCAACACATTGGCTTCTCGTCCATTGCGGGAAGGTGTCAGTAGGGCTCACCACCAACTGAGGGGCCACTGGTGAACGCGGTGTTGCTAGACGACTGGGGTTTCACAGCCGACACACCATACTTGCGAGGCGTGCCAGCCGTGGCCCGGTCCACGGCAGTCTTCTCGTCCTTACCGGTCACGGCATCCACATCAGCTGGCGGGAAGTCAATTGGAGCATTGCCGAGGGGCACAAGGGGCGTGGCAACAGAGCCCTCGCTGACCACTCCCACCAAAGGGGTCTGTTGATCAGGTGTATTGGGCGCCACAGAAAGACTGCGTCAGATGGGCTCTGTGAGGAAAGCAATGCTGAAGGACCTGGACAACAAAAAGAAAGTGTAGAACTTGCACACTGAGACCCAGAAAGTGATGACAACGGTCTCAAGTGCAGGGCTATCATACAAGCTGTACTGACCCCAGTCTGCGAGTGGACAAGGACCTGCGTGCCCGTCTTGGTGCTGTAATCGTCGACACCTGGCCCTGTCTGGCTCGCCGCTGCACCGGTGAGGTCATCTGCCGGTAGGGGCGAGCCGGAGCTTGTGTCGGCATCGCCGTGGTCCTTCTTGTGCGTCAGCTTATCGAGCATTGCGGTGGCCTTGCCCTTGATCTTGTTGGCCTTGGCCTTGAGCTTCCCGACCATGCCCCCTGCCTTGGAGGGATGCTCCTCCTCCTCCTCGTCGGGAGCCACATAGTCGTCGTGGATGCCCTTCCGCTCCATCTCCGTCGCCGGAACCTCGTCGGCCTGGTGGCCGTGGAGCAGCGACTTGACGGGGTGCTCTGCGCAAGGCCACGAGGCAGAGATCGCGCAAACACGCATGAGGACCAGACCAGGGGCAGCAGCACAAAGGCGCAACCAGGAACTCACAGAAGCAGCAAACGGCCACTGAGCTTCCGCGGCGAGGGGGCAACGGCGGGGCGCGCACCTTGCGTGTTGCCGGCGGCGTACGTGTGCAGGCCAGCGCCCTCGGCGAGCTCGACAGGCGACGGGCGGCCGCCCGCCAGGCGCTGCTCCTCGCTGGACCTCATCGGGGCAACGTCGGCGCCTCCCGGCCGGCAGACAGCGACGCCTTTCCCCGCAATTCGCGGCGCGCGCGGCGGCGTGCGGGGCGGCGGGCGCGGCGGCCGGAGGAGGGCGGCGGGCTTGCAGGCACGGCGCAGAGGAAGCAGATGCCTGAAGTCAGAGAAGGCGCGGCTNCCCCCCCCCCCCCCCCCCCCGTCCAGAGTCCTCGGAGTGCCGCGTCACCGAAGCCTCCACGTGGTGCCACCCGAGGCGCCACGTGTTGCGCCGGACGCTTCGCGGCGCTGCCACGCGGCGACCGACCACTGCGCCCCATGTGCACACGCAGCTCGCTGGCGGTGCCCGTCGTCTTCGCTGCAGCCACCGGGGCGCCGCCGTCGCCGCCAGCGCCGTCTCATCTCGCCAGCCGCGTACTCTTCTGGTCCACCATATAGATAAGCAAGCGCGGCCAGATTAACTGGTAGCTGGGAAGAAGTGGCTCTCCCAATGGGGGCAAGGGCTGTGAGAAGCCAGCCCGAAAAGAATTGACAAGGTTCGAAAAGGCCAAACTACGAGCTAAGCAGCGACTGCGGGGCCTGAAGAAGAAGTGGCTCTCCCAATGGGGGCAAGGGCTGTGAGAAGCCAGCCCGAAAAGAATTGACAAGGTTCGAAGGGGCCAAAGTACGAGCTAAGCAGCGACTGCGGGGCCTGAAGAGGCTATGGCAGAACGGGGGGAGGATGGACCACTCAGTAGTTACGAGTGAGGAGCTTCACATCCGACAGACTAGCTGCCGGAAAACTATCCCCGCTGGGAGAGGCCAGCCCAAAAGAGCAAGCGCGGCCAGATTAACTGGTGGCTGGGAGAGGCCAGCCCAAAAGGAATGGACAAGGTTCCCATATAAACGGGGTCGTTTCTAGTCGTGTCTTTCAGCGCCTTTTCGGCCCCTTCGTGTCTCTCAGCGCCTTTTCGGCCCCTTCGGACATGCTCCCTTCTCTATAGTGGCTGGCTTTTCACAGCCCTCGCCCCCTTAGCTTTGGCGGCAGGTGATGTTCATCTGTCAATGTGCTTGCCTCTGTACTTGGCCACTCAGGCCCTCTATCAGTGACGGGCAAGCCCCTTCTGGGCTGGCCTCTCCCAACTACCGCCCCTCTCCTATGACCGTCTATTTCTCTTTCTCTAGCCATCTAGCCCTACTAACAAGCAATGTTGATTCTTGTTCATCCTATCTGCGGCTTAATAATGTGCAAAGGAGGTTTATACTCGTAGAGACTACGGATAATACTAAATTCTGGTAAAGACAGTCCCAAATGAAGAGCAGGGCATCCAACAGATGCGCTACCAAAATAACAGATGCGCTACCAAAATGTGCTACACCTGGCCTTGCTAACTTGCTACTACGCTATCTACAAATGAAATTTTGAGGAGCTACTGTGACTGCTACTTATGGCCAGTGCAACTGCTGTAGTGGAAGACTAAATTCGTTTCTCAGTCTTCACTACTTGATTTTTGATGGTGGCCCATCGAAGTTGTGCGCAACTAGACATGGAGCATCGGTGGACGTGGAAGAAGGAGAAGGCGCGCGGATGGAACGAAAGGGAGGCCAGATGAAGCCTGTACACTGTTTGTGAGAAAAGAGAAGCAGCTCTCCCAGGAGGTTTGGGGTTGTGAGAGGCCACACCAAGAGAATGAGCATGATAGGTTAGGAAGGCCGACCGAGCTAACACTGTGTTCACGCTAGATGCACGTTCTCATGTTTGCTTGTTCCATAAGACATAACCTGCAAAATGTCAACCAATCTAGACCTCGAGTAATGCAACCCAAGGCTGAGAGGGGCTGCGGATACTGGGTGAAAGCATAGCGGCACGGCAGAGCGTCCAAGTTGTGGGCACCAAGTTGCTACATTGTGTCAAGCTCCGACAATGCACAGTAGCTAATTCACTAGCACGAGCAGCTATATGACAGCCGTTCCTCACAGTACAAGCGCAGACCTGTGGAGGACCGGGAGGGAAAGGGGAGTAGATTTTTACGTTGGAAGCTTCTGAAAAGGCATTTGGCACCTCACGCATACGCTTGCTTATTTTGGCCAAGAAGAAGCTCTTCCAAAACGATAAAGTAGAACAGCCCAGAAAAAGTGGACATCACTTGAATGGACCGGCAACGTGTAGCCCTGCACTCGCTTCATGGGAGCTCTACAATCAGGTGTTGCTGAAAGCTACTGAAAGCTTCTGTCGGTTGCTGTGTTTGGCAATGTATGCTTTTAGTACCAAGCCCAGCTCAGAACACTCCACAAACTGGATCAGACAACCAGGATGCAGATACCAGGTAGTGGCCAGGCCATCACCTACATGCTACTTTGGCTCCTCCACATTTCCTTGTCGCGTTTTCGAGTCTGGTCTTGACTGTTTCTAGTCAATGCACAGGTTCTTCAGTACATATCTAATGCACCAACCCAATCTGGTAGCAAGCTCTGGCAGCTACATAGATTTGCCCATTGGGCTTCATCAATAATGAACATTGTCTATTTCCAATGTTGTGATACAATAGCTAACCTGCAAGACTAGCAAATATCTATGAATGCAGGCAGCTAGGTTGACTGAAGTATTGAAGCTGAGAGCTACTCTTACTTGAGGCAATCTCTCAGAAATCAACGAATGTGCTGCACAGTAACCTGAATGAACGTGGGCAAAAGAGCAAAGCATGTAGACAAAGCAATAAGGCGACTGCAGAGAAGCAGTACAAACCACCAGAATGCCACCTATATTGGTGGCTGTTTGTGCCTCTTTGACATCAACCTACAAGGTAGAAATTGGGCGTCGTGCCCATGATGTTGTCAAGGGGTGGGCACGTGAAGCTGAACCAGAAATTCTCGTCCCGCAGGTGGTGCTTGACATGCGCCCGCTTTATAATTCTTGCCAAGTAGGACCTCATGGGGACTTTTGTGTGTACACTGCCACTCATGCAACAAATACGTGTGAGGAAAGCACTCTATCTGTTCCACAGATATTCGCTTGACGCATACAGCAGAGGAGTCACAATTCTGCTAAGGCCCTCCTCCGCGGGGCCCCACATGAGAAGGAAAAGCTTCGGAGATGCTACAAGAGAGACCAGCCAAGGATGCCAAGCAAATGCGAGCACACATGGTGCAATCTAATTCTGCCCCTTCATAGCACGCAACCAGACACAAGCATAAGACGAGCAGGGCATGCCACCAAACTCACAGGAAGTGGGTCCACTCATAAGCTAACCCCATTGCAAAGTAAGTGAAAGCAGCAGTAAGGAAGAGAGGAAAGTTGTCCTGCCAAGAAATACAAAACCGCAGACAAGGTGAGCAGTCAGCGAGTGCAGGCAAACGAGGCTTTTCGACTTAGGCATGGTCGTATTGGTGCAAACGCAGTGAGTCTGTAACAATCAGAGGGTATGGCTTAACCGACCCCTCCAAAGTTGTGACATACAGCCGCATGATCCGTCCGCCAGGAGAGAGGGGGAAAGGTGATGGGACAGGGCAGCGTGGGTGAGACCTTGAAAATAAGCTGGAAAGAGCCCGCAGAAATCGCCATGAAGAAGCCCACGATCTCAAGGCCGTCAATTGAGATGTGGTGATAAGGCATCATATGGTGCGACCTGTGGATATTCGTCAACAACCTGCACATTGAGAAGACCCACCATGAAGCTGTCACTTGCAGTACAGACCCCGTGCAACGATGTGTGTGTCGCATCCTGAAGGACAGCACATTATGAAGTTTCAAGCAAAAGTAGCTGGAGCATGCACAAGAGGCTTGGCATAGATGCCTCACCACTTCTTCCTGCCATGGAGCAGCTTGCTGTGAATGGCCCACTCCTGGAAAATCCACAGCAGCATCACCACAATCACGACTGTGTGACACACACAACGACGGAAGCCGGCAGAGGCATGCATTCTGGTCAGCAGTGCAGCCTCGCCTGTTGCAAGCGTTGGCTACTGTCAACTAACCTGACGACAGCCTCTCAATCTGCTGCAGGCTGGCAGGGCTCTAGAAACATCGAAAGGCTTGCGAATTGCACGATACTGCCAATTACAGCATAGCCTGTGCGACATCGCTCGCCCAGAGCTGCCATCACTTGTCAGTGCCACCTCCGTCTTAACGACGATAGGTACGACAAGGACGTCGGCATGGTGAGGGTGCACGGAGCTCGAGGCACGGCGGCAATGAGCGGCAGTGGCATCGGCTGCCTCGCTGATAAGGGCCTGGCCTGGCCTGGCAATGGCAGCCTCGACGCTTCCGCTGGGTACCATAACACCGGCCCAACGACGCACTTCCCAAGAGGGTTATCAAATGGCAAAGTGGGCGCTCCGTGGGGCTCCACCGTCACACCCGCAAGTCGCCCCCGGCAGCCAGATCGGACGCGGAATGGCGCTCACCGCAGGCGTCGGCGCCGGAGAAGGGCCGCCTGACGCGCGCGGCGGCCATGGCGAGGAGGCAGGCGAGGATGAGGAGGATGGAGCGGCGGGAGAGGAAGACGGCGAGCGCGCCGCCGATGCCCCGCGGCACGTCCGCTGTCATCGCCCGGTACTGCCGCAGCTCCTTGGGCGTCCGCAGCTCCCGCAGCCGCAGGCTGTCCACGAGCCCGGCGTAGGGGCCCGCCGTCTCCGCCGCNCGCCGCCGCCGCTGGCGGCGCCGCGGCGCCCGGCGCGTCGGCCATGGCGGGGGCGGCGCACACGGCGGAGTCCGGGGTTGCGAGGGCGGCGCGAGGAGGAGTATAATCTCTCGCCCCCAAACCTGGCCTCCCGACGCCGTCGGTCCGACGAGAGCCGACGGGAGGGCCATTCGGCCACGGATTCGATTGAGGCCACTGGCCCCGCTCGCACCGCGGCTCGGCCAGGGCGGGGGCGGGCCGGCAGCGTCCGTCGGGAGCCCGACGGCAGCCCCGTCGGAATTGCCAGGGTGTGACTCAACCGCCGCCCCCCCCCGTGGGGTACGTGGCGGCCTGTCGAGCTGCCAGCTGCCCGCCGACCACAACCAGATCTCCGGGAGAAGGTGGGACCTGCCCATCGCCACGCCCGAGGACCGATCGGCCCTTGGAACGGTCCAAAGGTGGGCTTTTCGGGTTAACGAGGGGCCTAAACCCCAACCGTTTCTACGGCCGCCCGAAAAAGGCAAGCGGCAGTGGGGAGTTTGCAACGTGACTGGGACGTGTGCCGACCCCGATGCCTCTTTTTAGGTTCCACTTGCGCGCAGGCCGCGCTTTGGCGGCGGCCTCCGGCTTCCGTCAGGGCGTCGCCTGCCAGCTAGCTATTCAGCTTTGCATCTACTGACTAGAGGTTACTGAGAGTCCGCTTGCTGCTGTCTCAGTCCTCGGCACTCCGGCTCCTTCAGACCTTGTCCATTCCTTTGGGCTGGCCTCTCCCAGCCACCAGTCAATCTGGCCGCGCTTGCGTCTTTTTAAGGGGACAAAAGCGGCCCCTCTCACTACAGGCAGTGACTGGCCAGCTCTTGAGGAATGCGCAGTGTCGACGTATCTTTTTGGGTGTGACTGATGCAGTGCCTCCGAGACAGGCGGCGAAGGTCCAGCTCAAAAGTCTCAGAATTGTGAGGCAAGAGAGAGCTCACGCAACAAGACCCTGTTGTGGCAGCAGTGGCTGATTGGGGACATGCTGGTCGCCGGCCTCTTCTACTTACCAACTGAGCCAGCTTGCATGCCCATGCTGCACCTCGCGGAGTGACCCACCATGACGGCGGGAGGACTTAGTGTCCAGCACCGTGATATTGGGGCCTGCAGCTCCCAGATGCCAGACTAATGAGGCTCGAAGTGGAATACAATAGACAGCTCGAGCCAGCACTCCACCTGCTTCAGAATGGCTATCTATATTGGCTGGACACGGTTTGGTTGGTCACTCATTGTTGAAGACCTGCAAGGAATTCCGAGCTCAAAGAGTCAGCTTGCAGACGACTTCCACAAAAGTGGCATGTCTGGCATGGCACTGGCCACAAGGATGCAGCGGCAAAATGATGCCAAATAGGTCATGCGAGCACAGCTGCTCAAGCCCTGGAAAGGCAAGGAACGGCTCCAGGAATGGCTCACCCATGGCGTCATGTTGTTGTTGTCGTCAAGCAGGCCTAGATCACGCAGTCGCCTCTCAGCGTAGTACTCCAGATTTTCCAGGCCCCGTAGGCGGGCCTCGAACCAGTCCAAGATCTCCTCCAGGACCTGCTTCTCGCCCAGCCGCACAACCACAGCGACCTCTTTCCGCTGGTCCAGGCCCCCAGCTGTCAGGATCCGGATGTCCTGTGCACACTCAAACCACGGTGGGCAAGCGGGTCAGGGCAGGCTCCGGACCAGGCTTGATGCATCTTCCTGGGACAGAAGACAGAGCCTGACCTGCTCGACAGATGTGGAGTACCCGGCCATCGCAGCACGGCAACCGTCTATCATTGCCTGGCAGATGGCCTCCTCATTGCCTTTGCTCACTGGCATGCCCAGGTGGTACCACACGTTGTCCCGGAACAAAGCCTACCACAATGCCCCATCGCTTCAATCACGAACATATTTGAAACGGCGGGGCTGCCCATTCAGAAGCCCATTCAGAAGCCTCAAGAGCAGTTGCTAGGCTGACAGCAGACGTCGAGTGCGAGGGCTAATTGAACGGTCCTAGATTGACACATTGGTGACGATCCAATACCTCAAGGAGGAAGGCGTCAGCCCCACCCAAGGCGACCAGCCGGAGGAAGGTGAGCATCTGCTGGGGCGGGCCCTGGCCACGGACAAGGTCGAAGAAGGACACTGCCTCCAGACCGTTGACCTCTGCCACGTCCGCTTTGTCGTCGTAAAAGCGGTCTGACTCGGCAATCTCCAGCATTAGCCCGAAGGTGTCCCGACTCCGCGTGCCGAGGCTTGCGGATGCCAGCGCCGGCTCACGGTCCGCAAAGCCGTAGTCCAATGCTAATTGCCCATTGCCCTTCTCTCGCCCATAGTCCATGACAATCTGCACGCAAGTTGCTGTTGTTATTTACTCTAAAGCAGAGCTTACGGAGAATACACTGACTGACAAAGGAGCAACTGCCAGTGAAAGAGACACCAGTGCCAAAAATCCAAAGGGAGGGCAGTGGCGAGCCTTACCTGCTCCCCCTCCTTGTAGGCCTTACCAGCCTTCATGCTAATGACCTGCTTGCTATTGAACATGCCCGCGTTCCCCTTCTGCCACACGGCTTTCTCAGGAGCGCTGTATTTGACGCCGTGATTGACCTGTTCGTACGCAACCCTTTGGACTTCAACACACTGTACACGACTGAGTACACAAGTGGCGCACTAGCATGGGACAGGTGTTAGCTTTAAAGAATCTCGTTCATACAAGAGGCACGAGCCATAAGTCAGTGCATGCCTTGATCGTACCAGGTCGGCAACAGGCACCAGGCTGATGCTGTCACCAGTGAGCGGCGAGAAGGTCCGCGACCGGAGGATGCCAAAGGCCCATGTCAGAGCCTCAAGCGTCAGCACATCTGACGGGAGCACGGCGGGCGCCTGACGGGAGGCCTCTAGTACTGCTGCGTGCTCTGCTGCAACGTAGGCCTTGTAGTCCTGTGTTAAGCCAAGTAGCTGGGTGCCTGTAAAAGTCAGCCAGTGTGGTGAGAAAGCGAGACGGCGCAGAGCAACTACAGCACTGCCATGTGCACGGCTGCCATGAGACCAGCTGCAAGCGGCACTTGGCTCCCGCTGCATGCAGAGCTAAACGCACAGCCTAGGAACGGCAAGCCCTGCCCATCCGGCTGTTGGAGCACTGGCAGAAGTTGCCATGTCAGCCTGTGTGCCTGACCTTGAATCTCGCTGAGCTCCTCATCTGACCTGCGACAGAGCCAGAGAAGCAAGAACGGCCGTTCATGAGAGGCCGTGAGGCTGTCTACATACGAGCTCAAGCTCTGCCATCAAGGAGGCCAGCTGCTTCCCCCAGCCACAAGATAGTGCAGCAAAGGAACGGCCTCGCGCAGGCGGGCACCGCCAGCTCTGAACAGAACGTAATCCCCTTGTGCCACCCAAGCTCTTCCTCGCACTGGTGACCACTGCCACAATGACTAGCACGAGCACTGACATCTGGCTTGCCTCTCCTTGCTTCTTGTGCAGCTTGTCTGCCCTCAGTTGTTAAGTTCTATGCTCAACAACAAAGTGCTGGTGGCGACCTCGGCCTGCGGAGGGCGGCAGTTCACCAGAAGATGGGCAGGTCCAGGCTGCGGGGCAGGAGGTCGAGGTAGGGGCGCCAGGCGGAGGCGGCGTCGGCGCGCTCGACCAGCAGGAAGGTGGCGAGCTGCACCCACGGCTTGAGGGCGGCGCAGGCGCGCCCGGCGGTGGAGGCGGCGACGGCGGCGGGCGTGATGCACGCCGCCTCGTCGACGGCGAAGACGTCCTCGCCCGGCGCGACGTCGCGGCGCGCCACCAGGCCGAGGCCCTCAGAT
>WELB01000003.1:112998-145752 GCA_009602725.1 Spirogloea muscicola | reverse complement strand
CGCCGCGCCGGCCGCGCCGGTGCCGCCGCGTCCTCGACTTGCTGTAGCCGCCGCCGCCCCCGCCGCCGGCGCTCCCCGCTAACGTCGCCGCCGCCGCCGAACCCGGGGAGCCCGACAGGTGGCGGCGAGGGGGGGGGGAAGCCGGGGGGGGCAGGTGGCGACAAAAAGCGCGGGGGTGACGGCGGGCCCCGCTTGAAGTGGACGGCCCCCAGCTGCGCGCCACGTGCCCCCTTCCGTGGGGCCCCGGCGTGACGCCACCATCCACGTCACAAACGGCTCGTTTGACCCCGGAGCCCGGCAGTCACCACCGTCACCGTCACCGTTTGGAGTCTGCCACGCTCCCAGCGTGCTGGGCGTGCCTTGGGCCAGGCTAATGGCTTACCGTGGCGGTGGTCTGGCTCCTCAGCTTAGCTTGTCAGATAAGTATGCGCTCGCTCGAGGATGTCAGTGCCCCCCTTAGCCAGCTCATTACCCTTTACCAGGACTTTTGGAAGGCTCGAGTTGGCCTCCCTTTCATTTCCATGCGCACCACACGCCTTCTCTCGTCACGAATTAACCCCATGTCAAACCCTTTAACCAGACCCCCGCGGCCGCCGCCGCCATGTATTGCGGCACAGCTTTCGGGCTCCCCCAGCGACGTCACTATTGCCCGCTTGGGTTTAGTCCCGCGACGAAGCGCGAGCCGGGCGTCGGGTGCGCGGCACTAGATGAGCAGCGGTCGTGGTCGCGGAGAGGGGCGGCAGACTCTGGACGTGTGACGGCCTTTTACGGTGCTGCGCCTTGGGCCCAAAATGTCGGAGCAATATACATGGAAGAAGACTACATCACAACTACTGAGTAGCGTCTGCATCTCTGCAGCGGGGGGTGGGTGCTTAGCCCAGAATACAATACACAGCTCTGAGCCCTTGCAAGCCCCACCGGGGCCTTGCTACACATGGTGGGCTTTCCTCCGCTGCCCATCAGTTGACAACCGGGCCGAGGGTCAGAGAAGCAGCCTCCTCTCCGTGCACGCCGCCGCCGGCGGCTTTGGGTGGGGACGGCGCCACGTCCATGGGCCTCGCGCCCATCGCATGGTCCTTGTCCACGTTATTCTTGGCCACCTTCTGCAGAGGCGTGGGCGCCTGGACGGAGAGGGGAATGCTGCTACCACTGGCGGGCCCGCTGCTTTCCAAGTGCGGCGCAGAGGTCGCCGCTGAGGTTGACTGATGCTGAGTGCCAGGCTGAGGGGATGAATGCGGGGGTTTGGCTGGGTTGTTCGACGGCGACGATGGGCCTGCCTGCGAATGGCTCGCCAAGCCAACTGCTGATGACGACGATGGCGGAGCAACCGCCAAAGACGGCTCGGAGTCGCTGTGTGCAGAGGTGGACCGCTGACCGAGGAATTTTGCCTGGTCGGCATCTGCTTCTGCACAGCAAGATTGGCCCTGTGAGCATGCTGACCAGCGAGCTTACAAGCTCAAAGCACGGGCAGATAGCGCCAAAGACTAAGAGGAATCAACACGAGTACGGCCACGAGTTCGACCTCCTCCTTGACATAGATGAGATTTAGGATGGAGGGCTGAACCTTTCAAGCTCTTGGCACCGGATGTTTCGGCAGCTGCAAGCTGCACCGCTTTTGCGCCCGACGCAGCAGCACCCGCAGGTGACGGTGATGTGCCACCTGGAGGTGTTGTTGAGGACGCTGCCATCTGCCCAGGAGACCGGTACAGAGGATGCACCGGCGACCTCTGCGAGGTGGAGGCAGGCACCGGAGAGGAAGGAGCTCCCTTTGGCGGCGTGGCTGATGCCAACGACTGGGGCGGCGTCGCTGACGAGATCTGGGCACTCAAGCTCCCCCTCCCCGGCTTCACGTCTGGCAGAGCCGTGCTGCCGCTCACGCTGCCCCTCCCGTGGGCACCTGAAGACGGTGCTCCAGTGCCATTCTGCACTGGCTGCATACCTCTCATGACCGAGCCTGTTGAGGCAGGGCCCGACGCGAGCGCCTGTGGCGGCGCTGGTAGGTGCCCGGGCGGCTGGTGTGGGAGGGCATGGAGCCCCTTCTTGGCCGCGGCAGTGGGGGGCAGCTTGAGCGGCCCCTTGCTGGCCTTGCCGGCGGCCGGCACCGCGTGCGGGCCATGGCCAGCAGTGGATGGCTTCAAGAGCGCCACCGGTGCGTTGCCGATGGGCAGGCTCCGGTGCTGCGCCTGCTTGCCGGCGTTGGACATGGCTGCTGCAAGAACCGCCTGCGCCCCTGCCAGCGTCGATGGCGTGGGACCTGGCGTGAGCCGCAGCGGAGGCAGCTGGCCCAGGGGGGCGGGAGCCAGGGACCCCGGCCTGGCAGGCCCCTCGGAAGGCGAGGCAGGGCCGCCTGGAGATGTGCCGGCTGCGGCCACGGCCTTGGCTCCACGCGCGACAGACTTCTGGTGCTGCGGCGTGCCAGGCGCTGTCACAGAAAGAGCAGCAGAGGAGTGCGGCGTCGCTGGCATGGACTTGGAGGAGGCCACCGTGGACTGCAGCAACGTAGGCAGCGCGGCACCCCTGCCCATTCCCTCGCCCGTCAACAGCGCCCGCGTGGCCAGCGATGGCACAGACCCCGCCGCCAATGTACTTGCCGCAGTCAGGCTTGCCATCCCCTTGACCCCGGTAGCAGCGCCTCCGCCCACAGCATGGCCATCAGCCTCCACCCGATCCCTCGTGGCCAGCGACCCCTGTGAGCCGCGGGAGGCCGCCATGGACTGCGTGCCATTCCGCTCCTGCCGCGGCGGCTTGACCACCACCATTCTGTGGTGGTTGCCATCGGCCTCGCGGTGACTCCGGCTGGAGCCTCCGCCGCCTCCGCCCCCACCACCGCCACCGCTGCCGCTGCCCTCCTCTGGGGGCCGCCGGTTGCCACCGGATGGCCCCTCGCTCCTGCCGTCAGCCTCCTTCTCTGGCTCCAAGGAGGAGCCACTACGGCCGCCTCGTTGCTGCTGCTGCTGCTGCTGCTGTTGCAGGCCAGGCGCGACGGCGTCTGAGACCGACATCGAAGATGAGCCGGCGCCCTGAAGCATGGCGTGGCCCTGCGGTGCCATCATGGCCGCCACCGGGGGAAGGCCGAGCGGCCCCGGGCCGTGCCCCATACTCTTGCCGCTCGTGGAGGGCGGCATCGGAGTGGGCACGCTGCCGCCGCCGCCGCTGTCCTTGTGGAAGCCCTGGAGCTGCTGTGGCACTTGCTGTTGCTGCTGCTGCTGCTGCTGCAGCTGCTGCTTCCCTGCTTGCTTCAGCACCTGCAGCATCATCTGCTGCTCTGCTCCTGGCGACGGTGGCGGCAGCACGGGCGCGCTGGAAGACTGGATGCCCCGCTGGAGGATGGACGAGACAACCTTCTCGCTGGCTGCCGGGCTCTCTCGCCTGTCCTTCTCCTTCTCTCTCTCACCTCCGTCTCCATCCATCTCCGGCCTGCCAAGCTGCTGCTGCTGGTGCTTCGGAGACTCCCCCTGCTGCCTCTGCGAAGGCGAGGCCGGCGCATGGGGCTCGTGATGCTGCGGCGGCTGCTGCTGCTGGTGCAGCGACGTAAAACCCCGGCTGTGTGGCGCGAAACTGGCCGCTGCGGGGCCCTGCCGTGGCTGCTGAGGCGGCGACTGCCTGTGCGCTGCTTGCTGCTGCTGCTGCTGCGGCGAGGGCGACGCCACTGGCTGGCCCTGGCCCTGGCCCGGCGCCTGGCCCTGCGCCTGGCCCTGCGCCTGCCCCTGCCCCTGCCCCTGCCCCTGTGCCTGCGCCTGCGCCTGCTCCTGAGCTTGCTGCGCCTGCTGCGCCTGCTGCGCCTGCTGTGCCTGCTGCTGCTGGAGTAGGTGCGTGTGCATGTTCGCACTGTAGAATGGATTGCTGAAAAATTGCGCCGCCTGGAGCAGAGCCCATGCAGGAGATTAGGAAGCACAGTAGAAGCCCGGTACACTGAAGACATGCACACAAGTTTGTTGCAATCACGTGTTAAATTAACATTGGTTATGTTGGCGAGTTTGATGAGGGCAAAGAGACACGAAGCATGACGGGTTGCAGTACGTACTGGGGCCCCCATGTGCGCAGCCGGGCTGCCAAATGTCGGGTGGCCAAAGTGCGCAGGCGGGAAGCCGAATGAGAAGCCGCCAGCCTGCTGCATTATCGCAAACTGCTGCAGGTACTGCTGCGAGAGGCTGCTCCCTGCAGCCGCCGCAGCGGCAGCAGCAGCCTGCTGCGAGCCGCCGCCGCCGCCGCCACCGCCGCCGCCGCCGACTCCGCCGTCGCTGCCGCAGCCGCAGCTGACGCCAGCGCCTGGTGATCGTCATTCTCTCGTGGCACTGGCAGCGAGCAGGGCGGTTGCTGCGCGCTCCCGGAGATGATGGCGGGCGTCGGCAGCGGAGCGGCGCCAAGGCCACACTGCTCGCAAAGTAGCGGCTACCGAGCGTTGTGCACATTCGAGGTCGGCCTGGCGGAAGATGGAGTGACTTGGAAGCTCCAGCGGACGCCTCCGGCGCGGTCGGTTGCCCGGGCGCATTTCGTTGCCCAACCGATTGCTGCTCCTAGCGAACGGGACGCTCACTGGCTGGGGCTGGAACAGGTCAAATACGACTGCTGCCTTACGAATAGAGCTTCGCCTTCACGTCGTTCGCCGCCGTCCCCCCAGCTGGCGACTCAAACCTCTGAGCAGAATGTGGATCTACTTTCTGTTGTTCAAGAGCTGCCATCATGTTTCAGAGTAAGCCATACATGTGGTGCAACCGACTCGTTGCAGCCCTCGGCTGCAGCATGGGACGCTGCTAAGAGAAAGCTCCGGGAAGCCAAGGCGCTCTGGCATGATACATATACGGAGGACAGCCGCCACACGACGAGCAATTGTCACACGGCGAGCACGGCAAGCTTGTCATCATACAACTCGCTCAGAGACTTGCAGCTGGCATCAAGTCACAATCAACAACAAGACCAGGTCCTCAGAGATGATGCCAAAAGGATGTCCACGGTCCAAGTATGGCATGGCACAGGTACAAGCGAATCCCCAGAAGAAGTGGCTTATCAAGCCGCGAAGAGTGCAGATGATACAGAAGCGTGTTTGTTTGGACAAGGGAAGGCTGCTGGCATCTTCAAGACCGGCTCTGGGATACCTATCAGAGTGTCAGCTGCAGCCAAGAGAAGAGCACACGAGATTCTACAATGTGATGAGGAGGGAGAAGCGGATGCTCTTCATGAGCCTCTATCTGATTTCAAGACAGGAATGGCAGATGCCAATTGGTTACAACCAGAAAATGCTAAACAGCAGCTCAAGAGCATGAGCATGTTCACCTCAGGATCCGGCCGCACGATTGAGGTTTCAGAGGCATCACTGAAGAGAGCTAGATGTTTGCTGAATAATGCTGATGATTCTGATCAGAAGGAGCAAGATGTTGCAGACTGCATCCTCCAAGATTCTACCAAGGATGTAAGGCCTGGAAGCCCTGAGGGCACCTATTCTTGGAGGAACTCGATAAGCAAGGCTCCAACAATGTTCAGTACTGCCTCAGGCCTATCACTTTCAGTGTCAGCAGATTCTCTGGCGAGAGCCAAGAGATTGCTGGAACAAGATGAAAGCCATGGTGATGATAAGCTCGTACAAGACCGAGCTCCAAAGGCTAAAACAATTTCTAAACATGGCACATCGTTGCCAGCTAGCCATGCCAGCTTCTTCAAGACGGACTTAGATGTGCCTGAACACTCATCAACCTCAGCTTTGGGAAGAGCGAGAGAATTGCTGCCTGACAGCGTACAGGAGGGACCAAGTAAGACATCAAAGCTCCAAAAGCAGCAGTTTCAGATACACGAAGACTGCAGACCAAAATCTATGAAAGTCTCAAAAATGCCTCACTCTTGTATCACGATGTTCAAAAGGCCGCGGCGACTGAGGTATACACCTTCTGGAAAGTTATGTATGCCTGTCTACCACTTTGTCTTGCTTGGACACTTGACTGGGGTTTAACTATAATGCATCACAGTTGCTGGTTAGAGGGTCACTGCTGTATTGCTGTGTCAACTGTCTACACTTATGTGCCATTCTGTGTCTGCGAATTAGCAGATTCAGTTCCCCTCAGGTAAGCCTGGAGGCCAATCGGCTTCCACAAGCAAGTGCAAGAGCTTCAAGCTCCGTGGATGACGTTTCACCAGGCCACTCCAGCGTTCTTGGTCCAAAATGCACAGAGGATTTGTTGAAGACCCCAGACAACCAAGTTGATTCTATCACTTTACAAGTGCCTTCGGCTTCAAGCACAGAGTGTATGCAGCAACCAAGTCATCCACTCATTCCCTCTCCTAAGTTGGCACGCCAATTGCATCCTCTCTATGAGAGCTCTGCTTGCGAATGCCAGCGGCCCAGCATTCTGAGTGTCTTCGATGAGAGCCCAAGGAAGTGTGAAGAGGTAAGCTTGACCTTGGAGACTGACAGTTTCTAATTCAATGGAGTCCTCCTATTTATCACGGCGAGATTTTTCAGATTAGATGGAGCTATTGACAATGCAGACATATTGTTGTCAGGTTGGTCGCTTGGCGGTTGATGTGCAAGACATGACCAGTGAGGCTGCACTTCTTTACCGGGCATCTGATGGACCCAACTCCAATCCGGCAGGCCATGCAGAAATGAGGCAAAGCCTTCTTTTGACAGGGGCACTGCCTCAACTTGCTACGTCTGAGTGAGCACAACAAACTTACAGCAGCTATTACCAAGTATGAGCTGCAAGGAGCTAGCCTTTCATGCACAAATCACACTGGCTGCAATACATACACACTGACCTAGGGCAGTTTTTCTGAATAAGGTGGACAGCAAACCACTTTAAGTGGATAGTGTGGAAGCTTGCCTCCTATGAGCGCAGCTTTCCTCGGCATCTAGGTGGAAAGTACCTCACCAAGCAGAGGGTCTTTGATGAGCTCAGCTACAGGTTGGCTTGCTTTGAGACTGTAGCATACAGGGCAACTCAAAGGCTGGCTGACAAATTACTACAATGCCCTCCTACTAGGCCACGTATGTATCTCACTGATATTCGGCATGAACTACTGTCATGTTTTCTGATACTTGTGTGTGGTATGAAGGTACAATCGAGAGATCAACATGGGACAGCGACCAATTTTGAGGAAGATAACAGAGAAGGACGCCCCTGCTGGCTGTCATATGGTTCTGTGTGTTGCAGCTATACAGGAAAGCAGCACCATCAATCAAGCAGGAGGTAAAAATTCTTACAAGTGCCTATTAAGGGTTATACCGCTTCAGTGAGAATTGCTAACATAATACCACATCTTGCAGGTGCAGTACATGAAAGTGCAGTACTTCTGCTCACAGATGGTTGGTGAGTTCTTCATCTCTCTTATCACCTGCGCACTACTGGATCCAAGCTTCCTATGTGATATCTTGTTGTAGTACTGCTGCAATCTCAATCATGGCAGTGTCTGAATTGTGGCATGACTGATGCTTGTAGCACTTCTTGCAGGTACCAAATTAAGGGCCGTTTAGATACACCCTTGACAAACTTGCTGCATCAAGGCAAAATCTTCATTGGACAGAAATTGAGGGTGAGAGCAAGTACCACCTGGCACTTTACTACTGAAGATGTGTTTGTCTTTCAGGAAAGACTGGCTGACAACAGCTTGAGGTCACGTTTTTGCATATGCAGATTTGCAGAGCGGAGCTGCAAGGTTGTCCAGAGGGTTTGCCACCCTTGGAGGTCATACCTACTCAAAATTCTGGCTGCCAATTGTGGTGCTGATGTGCTCAACAAATGCAGTCATCAGCACAAGGGCATGCGACAGAACTGACAACATAATTTGACTTTGTGCAGGCCTATCCTGAAGCCTGCTTGCTGCTTCACATGAATTGCACTTACCGGGCACACTGGGCGGACAAGCTTGGCCTCTGTATGATGCAAACCATTTGCCTCATTGACCTGCTGAGGGCATGTACTGCCTTGTGTGGATTCCTTAACGGACTTGGTGTCACGTAGATTGCATTTTGGTGTAAGATGCTCATGGATGTTGCTTCACAGAGTTGGGACGGAGAGCCCTTCTGAGCAGTAATTTATGTACTGCATAATGTCAATGACAGGCAAACAGCCTATGCCTCCACTAGCCTTACACCGTGTCAAAGAAGATGGTGGTGTGATCTCGTCAACAATCGTCACTGTGACCCGCATTTACCCCATGCTTTACTGGCAGCGGTAAATCCTCTGCAAATCTGCAGGTGGCTGATGAGTTCAAGCTTCACCACTGGCATACTCCTGCTCATTCGATAAGAGCCTGAATTGTGCAGGCAATCAAATGGACAGGGGGTCATGAGGTCTGAGAAAGCTGAAGATGTAGCCAGGTGTCAGCACGAAGAGAGGTGAGCTCCAAATCTAGATTCGTTTTCAACATGCTCACTCAGTTGTCCTCCCAGTCGAGTACCCAAGACAGACCAAGAAGTGCAAGGCTGCCCTCACTTCTAGTATTCTCAATCACATAAAGCCAATCAGATCGTCACGCCTTGCTTTGCCAGGGTGTCATACATTATGTGCCTGCATACTTCTTGACTGTCAGGCGTGCAAGGATTGCCGAGTCTACCCTCCTGAATTTGAGGAAAGACGACGATGGAGCAGATGAAGGATACCCAAATGAAGAGGACAGCAAGGTGACTGCTCTCCAATATGCTCTGGACTTGATCGTCCTGCACAGCATGTAGGATCTCCTATTCTGCAAATTAAGCAACAGGTAAGTTGTCAGATCAGAGGACTGATGCTCTCACTTCCGCTACAGCCTGAAGGCATGCTGTTTGACTAAATGCTTCTCATCTTCTCATCTCACAGGAACTTGCAAATGTAAAAGCAGAAGAAGCAGTTCGAGAAGCACTTGACAATGAATTTCTTGGAGACCGTGATGTTGCCCCTATGCTTCGATTACGTGTATCTAACTTGGGAGCATCTGAGCATGACANTGGCCGCCGCCGCCCGCCGCCTGCCGCCGCCGCGGCGCCTGCTGGCGGACGCCGACTGCCGCCATAGCCGCGGCCACAGCGGCGCCGGAGCCGCCGCCGCGAGATTGGCGCCAGCGAGGGCGGTTTCTGCCACCGCCGCACCGCCGCCGGACAGTGGCGAGCGGGCCAGGCGGCACTTCGTGCTCTTTTACGGTAACGCATCCTGAACCGAAACCTAGACCTCGGACTCTACACGTTGGACTTGGACCCCTCTGAGCCTATTCTCAATGTGCGAGCACTTTCTTCTGAGCCTTGAGTCCTGGAAATAACTTGGACTTCCATCACCAGAAACCTCAATCGTATTCCTCAACCCCCCAGATTCTACCCCCTCCCTCTTTAGTGCTCCCTCCTGCCCAAGCTCACAGTCCAAGATTTTGAATACAAAACTCTTCCATTCGAGGGCGATGGCTGCAATTGGCCAGCCCAGAACAAGAGATTCGAAGGGGCAAGAAAAGCGTCAAAAGTGGTCCGAGCAATGAGCCTGAGGCGGGGACTCCTGCCCACGCTCCATGCCCGTCACAGGTCCAGGTCGCAGTCTGCTGGGTCAGCATCTCAGCCAGCAGCGAGGGCACAGACTCAGCACCTTCTCTTCAGCACATCGTTCTCCTCAAAAACCATGTCACAGCTGTCATGCTTCTTATAGCCAGCAGTGAAGCAGAAGCTGCCTGTCGAGAGCGAGAAGGAGAGGACAGCAAATTGTCCAAGGCTTGGCGGCTGACGAATTAGACCTCAAAAGGCTGGCACTACTTGCTGTCAGCCGTTTGCAGAAATCAGCCACACTAGTACAAGCAAGTCAATGACAGTGTCGGCTCCTGATCTTAAGTCGGGTTCTTTCACAGATGTGATCTCCAGCAGCTGATCAAGTCAATGACTCAGAATCAAGGCATGCTCGCACTTTGACGGCGCAGTATGGAGCTAGTGAAGTCCAGGGCCAGCCTGATAGTTAGGCGGCTGCTGTACCACGCAGAGTACGTCAAGAACGTTGTGGAAAGGCGGGTGCCACACCGTGCAGCGCACTTGGCGCTCTGCCAGGAGCATGTCGCCCGCGACGACCTCCTGCTAGGTGGCCCACTGCATGATCCAGTTGACAGTGCCGTCCTCGTCTTCCATGTCGGGCACATTAGCGGTAAGAACAATATCTTAGATTGTGCACTTGCTGCTGGTATTGCTCAAAGCAGCTCATCCATGTGAGAGCAACAGTCTCACATGCAATTGCACATTGATGCTAAGCTGATAACATGGATGCAGATGCGGAGCAGTTTGCAGCACGGGATCCATACGTGCTAAATGGTCTGGTGATCAAGTGGTGGATCCGACCGTGGGCAGTGGTCGTTGGGTGCGACCAGAGTGTCGAAAGACTGCCGCCTGTCCCCGTTGCTGTCACACCTGGCATTGGGCCGGTGGATGGTGACAATCTGGGACAAGCTGCAGCACTGCCGGGCGATGTTGGTATCTCGGGCATGACGGGGTTTGCTACCTCCGAGGGTCGTGTGGACGGGCTGACATGGTGCTGGGAGGTGCTGTTCTCTTGTACCTGCATTGACCTTCTTTGCTTTCTCCCTGATGATGATTAATGTATAAGAAAACTTTAGCCGCTTATCATGCTCATGATTCATTCCAGCGTCAATTGCAACTAGTCTACTGTGATCACTGATGGAACATCCCTTGCCGTCAGCAAGATATGAGGCAGATAAGTTGGGGCTGGTCATGCAGATGAGGAGCGTCAATGGGCGTACTTTGGATGTCAAGTGCCGGCTGCCCGACAAGTATCTCGGGCCTCCAGCAGGCGCTTGCAACTTCTGCACAGCAGCAATTTGCGCGCGGGACGATCAACGCCACCCTTACCTTGCAGGTGCCACAGCTCTGCCACAAATGCCATACCTCTTCAATGAAGACACGCTTCCAGCTTCATGCTGGAAGGGGCAGAGTTAAGGAACCTTCTCAATGGCGCGTCTTGCGTGTAGCAGTCAGAAGAAGTTGCAGATAAGGCAAGCAAAATCGTCATCAATGAGGCTGCCGTCAGACAGGTTCTGATGCTATTCCTCGCTCCACCTGTGTCAGGGCACATGAGAATAGCCTGAATCTCTGCATGCCTAATACCGAACAGGGCGTTTACTCCACCACTCATGGATCTTCATAGTGAGGGTATGAGTAGAGATTTCAAACAAGTACCATGCTGTTGCCCTCTTGTAATAATGTCAGGATTGGAGCTTCTAGGCCAGCATCAGGCCCTCTCAGCAGCTCCTATCATGGTGGGCAGGTCCTTGAGGCAGCGGAAGCTCTGGAAGTGAAGCTGCCTCAGCTGGCTTTCTCCCCACCTCTGACAACTGACAGCATCTTGAGACTGCCTGTAAGTCATAGCATCAACATGGATTGTAGGTTGTCCTGCATGCTGAGCTATCTGGAGTGGGTCTTCTAGCTCAGTCCCCATCAAGAGAAAGAGGGCGTCCATTGAGATTGATAGGGAGCATCTGTCCTGACCGACAGGTTCTGACTGACAGGGAATCTTAGATCGGGTGGACTGCAGAAACTCTGGTACTCAGGATGGTGAAGTTATTCAACAGCTGGAGGCTGTCTCTGCAAGGTATGTCCATTGTTGGACTGGGCTGCTAGGGGCAGATCCACCAGATGTAAGGCCGCGAGCAAGAAAAGCTGTGCGCTTCTAGGCAGGGTAGTGTAGGACTGGCATGGCAATTGATACGAGCATCATATAAACACCAGTAGCGATGCAGAACACAAAGTACATCATGGCCCTTGGGCATTGCTTATGACAGCATGGCGGCCTCTCTGGAGCAGCTGGCCTTGAGCCGCCGGGCCGAGGGTACGAGACTGGCAAGCGTCCTGTGCTCCCACCTGACTGAGATTGCCGTGCTGGTGGATCAGGCTGCGCGGCTTGCTGAAGCGCAGCCCAAGGCCATGAAAGAGAAGCTGAGGTCACAAGTGAGCAGAGAAATCCCTGCACAGGAAACGTACTGAGGAAATGTACCTAAGCATGTTACTGGGAGTTAGGTGCTTTTGTCAATAACATTCTTTATCAGTGCCATAGCCTCGCTTGCTCAGCAGCCAGTCTGTGATGAGCAGGTTGAGGAGCTCCTGGAGACTGGCTTGGAGCTGGACCGTGGCAGGCTTGAGCAGGAGGCTGCGTACTTGGCTACGCGCATGGATGTACGGGAAGAGGTGAGTGCTAGGGGGTTCTTAGGAGCTAGAGTACTTTGGCTGCTTGCACTCGCATGTAGGGGAAGGTGTTTAGTGGACAAGTTCATCAGTCTATCCTCGTGAAAGAAATTAACATCCAAAACACCACCACCTTGCATAGCATTGTATGTAGATTGACCATCTATGAGGCAGGCCACTGGCCTCTTCTGACCTATAGAGGACTGTGTTTCCACTTGTAGTTGCACATTATTGCTTGCACTTTCTTGTCTGTCAGTTGGACAGGTTGCGGATACATGTGAAGTCAGCAGAGGAGCTCCTGATCAGCCCGGGCCAGTCCAGGTAGGCAGCTTGCCTGAGGCACTGCTACAGGCTGGATGTGACCATCGCACAGGAGCTCTAAGAGCACCGCTGGTCGTGTGCCAGGCCCCTCCAGGAAGTGATACGTGTAGGGAGGTCACTGGAGTTCTTGACACGGGAGCTTCACAGAGAGGCCAACACGCTTTGCTCGAAGGCAAGTTGCAAATGGCAGATGGCTCTAACCCAGTAGTCAAAGTCCCAGAGCTTGAACTTGGATCTGAATGCTTCAGATCCTTGGCTCCTGCTTGAGCATCCTCCAGAACTTGCTGGTGCAATCTCACCTGCCCTGCCTGAGTACTTGGCATGTACAGCTTGCTAAGCACGACACGCTGCTTGTGCAGGCTGCTGATATGGCTTTGACTCAACTGGGCCTCAGAATGAAGCAGGCAATAGAACATCTGCGGGAGCAAGCTGCAAATGTAGAGTAGTGCTGACAAGATACACATAATGAGCACGTTATGTCGTTGCTTTGGCAAGGTAATGCAGCAATGTAGGCTTTCTTTGCAGATCTGACAGCAATAGGACATACATTGGAGCAAGCAATACTCCATAAGTGAAAGCGCAGGTATACTGCTTGTAGTCACTAAGCAAACAAGGGGGCGGAAAAGAGGCTATCAGTATGTTGGTATGAGTCTATGTAGGACTGAACATCCATCTTTCCAACCTGTACATACCACAAAGCGATTAGGCACACCTCAAGCCTGCAAAATTAGAATCACTCATCAACCTACTTGTTACCCCATTGTTAAAGATGCAAGTGCTTTTTGGTTCAAAGCCTACATTTTTGATGGCATCAAGCCTGCAATGAGTGATGGGGCAGGTCATAGCGCCTCGAATATGACAGATGCTGGTTATGCAGCACAATCAAGCTTCTGGGCTGCTGAGGACTGGTGATCTACTCACTTTCTGCTGCCGAGTCGATCCAAGGTCCATTCATGATGTTCAATATGCAGCAATTTTCTCCGTAGTCCAAGTCCGGCAGGAGCTTGGGTGTGAGCAGAAAGCACCTGTGATTCACCAGTCTGGTAAGATATCAATCACTAGCATGGGATCGCAAGCGTACAATCTCTCTCTCTGATAAACGTGATGAAATGGTTGGAGGCACTAGCACAAGCCTTGAATACTGAGCTCTGGAACACTTAAGAGATTGGAATGTATATGTCGAGGTCCTCACTGTGATGTATTGAGCTGGCCAGAAGCGCGCACGAGCTGCTGAAACATCTTCCGCTCGTTTTTTGGGTCCATACCTGCACCCGCCATTGGTGACAATCAGCTTGTAGACTATAGAAATCCAAGAGAGCAAGATGCAAATGCTACAACAGCATGCCGCAAACATACCTTGGTTAATCTCATCAACAACACGGAAGGGGCACTGTGTCATCTCCTGCAGGGAGACGAGATACAAAATGGTAGATACAGATCTCTCCTGCATTGAACCGTCACCCAAGATCCAGGAGAAATCAGAGGACTGAATGTGAAACCAGATCTTCACAAATCTTGCCAATGGAGGTCAACTTCTTGAGGATGCTCCCAGACTTTTATTGTCCGAATAGTTCTGAAGGATGTACAGCGACTTACCCCTCCAGATTGCCGCTGCGCATCCAGCACACTTAATCTGTCATTGTCCCTGTCCCATACCAGGTGCTGATAGTTAGCAAAAGGGAGGCGCATGCCCAGTAATTGCAAGGAGGTCGTCATGTATAGGTGGTCCACAAAGTCTAATTCGTGCATGACATGAAGACGAAAGGACTGCAGTGACCAACCTGAATTGAACCTTGATGAGAATTCCATAGTCACCATAATCCTGACCCCTCTCATCTGGCAGGAGTGGTGCAATGCATACAACAGGAAAAGTTGAGTGGCAGTGCTCTTGCAGCACTTTGATGCAGCAGCAAGTGTACAGGTTCACTCAACATTCAACAGCCCACGTGTTGAAGCACACTGTGGTTAAAAAGAGGTAATCCGTATCAGTCGAGCATTGCTTGTCAGCACAGACCTAAGCAAACTTCGCCAGCAACTGCCATCTGCGCAAAGTTGTGACTGAAAACCCGATTGATGTTGCTGACCAGGTCACGTAGTTGTGGCAGCCACTTGTCCTGAGTCAATCAGAATGTCACATTAACACGTGCATACTTTACATTCTTATCCCTAGTATAGAGTATCTTCTGCTATCCTGGTGCTGCAGGCTCGCCATTTCAGAAGAAGCAACAGGAAAAGAAGGGAGGGACGAATGCCAACCTCAATCGATATCAATTCACTGTTGCCAGCATCAAGCTCAGCCTTCTCAGTTGCCAGTTTTGCATGCAACTCATTTATCTTCGTATTGGAACAAGACAATGTCAAAATCTGGATTTAGAGAGAGGTATATACCCATATAGACATTCCACAATATCATTAAATAGCACTCAATTCTCTAAATTGCTGCAAAAGCATAGAGAGCACTAACCTGCACCTTCCGATGCTCATACTCCTCCATGATGTGTGGGTTAGGGCATAAGATTGAGTTTGCCTCCTCCTTACACTCTTCTATTGCAATTTCTAGCTCCTCAACCGTCCCTGGCAACTGCAAGAGAAAGTGCTTCTGTCAGCTTGCAAAGTTGCGGAATGCAGGACCTCTGACCACCAACCCAACTTGCATCTGCTCATACAGCAGCTAAGCAGCACCTGGCCCCAACCTTCACCATTACAGATGTCACTGACCAGAGGAGACTGTCAATCAATGAGCACAATGTGCACAATTAGAGCATATGTGCACACAACAGGAGAGCTCAAGCAGGTGACCAATTGACGGGATTGAGACAAACCTTGGCAAATTCCTCTTGCAACTCGTCAGTCAGGCTGGCAACAGCCTGAGCCTTGCCCAGTGCAGCCTTTAGCTCCCCCCTCAGCCGCTGAGCTTCTGTGCTTGCTGGTGATCACAAGTACAGAGGGGTTCTCACAACAACATAAATAAGCTATCCGCAACTCTAAGTTGTGGCACTCTCTAGCACAGTCATGCGATTAGATAGAAACCTTGAGAAAAGAAACACAAGAGGTTCTTTGCTACAAAACCGTTGCAGCAGAAGCTAGTAATTTCACAAGTTAAAACATAAGAGGACAAGATTTCCCACATGCAAATGCCTCTATCAATCATACCACGTGTTTCAGCCTGCTTTGCTTCGCTAGCGCTTTGATCAAGATCCTCCTTTGCCCCTTTCAGGTCCTTAATCTGATCATCCAGTCAACAGATAGAAATGTCAAGACTTGCCTCCGTAAGGTCGTCAAAAGATCTGAATGAAGTCAACATGAACTTAAGCTGAATGCTTGTCATGTGTGTCAAAATTACACCGAAGCTTTGAGTGTAGTGCATTTGACAGATGCATTTGGTGCATACCGCAATGTCCAGCTCTGCAGAGGACAGAAGTTTCTCAGATAAGTCCATGAAATGGCCACTGAGGACAACTAGCACATCCTGCAACGGCAAGTCTCAGCTACTACGTAAGATACCACACACACTTGTCCTTATAAATGCTCAAGAATTGTAATCTGCAATCAATGCAACATACCACATGTGTAGCAGAGTATATCATATCAGAGGTGCAGTCAGTGTCTGAATTTAACGATAGGTGTTCTTATGTAGTTTGGTTGGGTAAACGATTCACAGACCTTAAGATTTATAACGGTCTTGAAACGCCGCTCGTTTGTATTCGCAATCACTCTCCTTGCTTCAGCTTCCGCCTTCTCCACATCTTCCTCAATCCTCATTGTTGCCAACCTCTCCTTGCGTTGCACTGTAAAAGCCGAGTATGAGATTGGTTGCCACAGAATGTGACTAAGCAATGCAAGTTTATTAAGCTTTTGCATTACGCTGTCGACTCTAATCAATGCTGTTGACTGTAGCTTTGAATGATAGAGTGTGCGCCGATGGTCTTTTCCAATCAATCAAAGTATGTCAGAGCTTCACCTATAATGCCCTGCAATCGGTCACGCTTCCTCTTTTCATCCTGGAAATTCTGCTGCAAGATGTCCTGTACATCACCATGAACTTAGTAATAACGTTAATAAGGAGCTACCGACGTCCTGTATAGGATAGCTCTTGAGCTTTTACTGCATTTTTGGCAAAGGGATTGAAGAACACGGAGCTGCACATATCTCTGTCAAAGAGCTTGCTGTTGCATAAGCAGAGTAGCCACTGGCCACTGTGTACAGTTGTTGTATGGGCGTACAGTTTTTGTATAGGCGAGGAACTGGAGAAGGAGACCAAGGCACAGCCACAATCAAATCAGCAGCCTCACCTGCTCTTTCCTCTTCTCCCCACTCTGTTTCTCCAAGTCTTTACACTCTGTCTGCAAACCCTTCACCTCCTCGCTAGCACAGGTGATCTCTCTCTCCAGCTCAAGCTGCTTCGTTTGCAGCCCCTCTGCTTCGGCAGCATTGACTTCTGCAACTCAACCGGCCATCCAAGAGTTAGACGTCTATGCCTAAAATTGCAACGCTTGTAGCTACAAGTACACCCTTTTCTAAGCTGCGTTGTTACCTGATGAGAAGAGCCTGCAGGGACGAACAGCATGGATGATGGTGGACTTGTAAACTGAGTAGCGCGACTCCGTCCAGCGGTAGTGAGACTCTGGCGTCCAGAGATCTTTGATGCCTAAGGAAGCCACTTGGTCCGCTTGTCTGTCTGCTTGCAGATTCCCTACAAACTGGACATCAAGCAGATGTTTCCAGCTAAACTCCTTATTTGATGCACTGCATGAATAAATATTGAACTCCCTGCCCTCACTCTGCCAAGGAGGAAGAGCAAGAATAACCTTACAGAATGATGCACGCCACCGTGGGCCATAAGCACACGCCTGACGACAGGTGGTGCTGTGAAGCATCCATCAAGTCGTTGCATAACTCCAAGGGCCTTCATCTGCGATGTATTTAGATAATCAAGATAGGCGCAAACATGCAGATATGACAAAGAGCAAACTGCACACCTCTGAGACCTGAAGTTTAGAGGCTTTATTTGCAAAGTCTACCTCGTCGGTGACATCTGGCGCATTGTCTTGTATGTTTCCGTGCTGGTCTTCTGTATTTATGACAGCGATCCTTAAATGCTCCAGATTCGCCATCAACATGTCTCTATCCTCAGAATGTGTGGTGATGAATGCCTGTAGTGGAACAGATACCAATGAACATCCGCAATCTTTGATGCAGCACCTTGGCAACTCTTGCACAGAGCGAAGCACACTTCTATTGCACAAAGTCACGGTTGACCACTTTGACTGGCTTTACTGTAATGTCAATGTGTAGTCAAAGAGCGTAGCAAGTAAGAGCAGGGCAATAAGGCACCATGGCGCTAGCTACTCACTCCCCATATCCAATTTGGAACGTGCTGTTTGAGGTATGTAGCATGCTGTTTATGCTGCACGTTTATCTGTCACAGATAAGACAAGATCCAACCCACCCTTGGTCGAAGGGACAGCCAATTTCTTTGACAGACGGAACAGCCAGTTTCTTGGAGCCAAGACATGGGCTTACCATTGTATCTAGTTCTCCCGACCTCCTACACAAGCACGGCACTTACTGCGAGATTGTAAAACTTGTCTTGACCCCACAGGGGAGTGAACCTATTAGCTATTGATGGTGCCCACAGCTCCAAGAGACAATGCTCTCCATTAAGCTCACTTCTGTTAAGACTGGTCCATAAACTCGTCCTTGGAAGCGTCCGCGATTTTGCTCTAACCAATTGCTAATTTCCCCAATGTTGGGGGCTATGTTGGATTGCTTCAGTGCTTGCATACCCCGGTGCTTTGCATTGGCTATCATCTCCAACCTGCCAAGGTACAGGCTTGTCTGATGAGGATGACGACGACGACGACGTAGCATCAACTGTGGTCAGTGGTCACTTCTTGACCTACTCCGACAGCCTCATTGCTGATGTATATGGAAACAGCAGGAGGATACTGCATCAGGTGCTCATCTGCAACCTGGATACGCTCAGTGACTCACCTTCTGCTATTAGCTGCATGTTGCTCAG
The DNA here is from genome assembly GCA_009602725.1 of Spirogloea muscicola. NCBI lineage: Eukaryota > Viridiplantae > Streptophyta > Zygnematophyceae > Spirogloeales > Spirogloeaceae > Spirogloea > Spirogloea muscicola. The sequence goes on along the minus strand of WELB01000003.1, from coordinate 127,279 downwards.
CTAATTGTCTCCACTTCCCCTCAGCACGTGTTTTCTCAGCATGCTTGTCATCTGTGAGCAACGCCAATTGCTTGATAGCAGCTCCCAAATTCCTCTGACACACAGGATTGCCCACTCAGACTGCATGAGGATGAAAAGCTCATACTCATGCAATCGTCATGCTGTGAGGCAGTAATTGACACATGGCATAAATCATTACCATGGAAAGTGAGCTTGTATGCTGTGGGCTCTTCACTTACCATCTCCTCCCTTGGAGCTTCACAGGCTGGTAGATCTGCCAGATCCTGCTCAGCCTTGGCAAGATCCTCTTGAGCTCGTGCAAGCTTGACCTTGCGCTGCTCTTCGGAGGTGCGCAAAACTTGAATCTCCCCTTCCTTCTGCCGCAGGCTTTTACGCTGCAGTAGGCAGTGAGCGGTAGATTCACAAGGGCTATTGCATCAAGAGCAATGATTGTGCCATGACACGCACTCTGAGGACAGATCTGGAAGTTCACCTCAGCAAATGCTTGTAGCAGATTGTGCTGCTACTTCGCAACCACATCGCTATTTCACCAATTCACTTGTGCTTGTACAACACAAACCAGAATAACTTCAAGCAACTAGTGCACCTGCCACTGAGCAACATTCAATACCCAGGTCCCTCATGCTCACCATTTCGCCTTCTTCCATCAACAAGCTCTCCCGTCTATTGTCAAGGTTGCTCATGGTAGTCTTCAGCTTTGCACAATGTGCATCAATAAGTTTCTTCTTATCCTCTTCCTTCCTACACAAGTTGCACAGGAGCGTAGGGTTGAACGGCTTTCATATTTTAACAGTGACCTGGTACTGAGCTTCACATGCATCAGTGACATGCAGAGCCTTGCAGATTCATCACCAAGAACAAGAAGCTGGCGTAAGAGTCACAATAAATGTAGGAAGGCTTCAGTAAGAGGAGGTCTTCTGCAAAGAGCTGATAGCAAACCTATTTGGCACAGCAGCAAGGCTGCAGTGAGAGGAGGTCTTTGGCTAAGATAGCAAACCTAATGGGCACTTCAGCCTGCTGCAGTGCCTTTGTTGCTGTCTGCAAGTTCTCCTTGGCAACTTTGAGGTCATCTTTAGCTTGCATGTAGTCAGCCTTTACTTCCTCATACCTCAACCATGGTAATTTCTTTAGCATAATATCTGCCTGAATAGACCTACAAATAGGAAGATCAGTCTCTGTGTCTACTCTGCTCCATCTCAGTCATACATTGCAACAACCAAGAAGAGCCTGCTTTGTCTTGATGATGAAGAGCTTGAGAATGATAAATGAAGATCATGATGCTTTGCACGACAAGGCTACTGCAAGCTGACGGTATGATCATGACCTCGAGGAGTTTGGCTCCACGTTGCTGCATTTTCTCAACATCTCCCTCAAGCTCAGCATTCTTTGCTGCAAGTTGTTCCAGACTTTTCGAGTGTTGATTCACTGTCTGCAACATGCAAACAAGAGTTGCAGCTCACAGAGAAAGTGGACCAAAGATGCGGGAGCTCATGAACATGAGCAATGCAAGCAGGGTAGCTCAGTTCAAGATAATGAGGTGGTAAGTGATTACACGTCAATAGGCCCTTCTCACAGCTATCTGCTCGTACATTATCTCTACTTCTGACATTGCCGCAACTTGTGAGGCCGCAACTTAGCTGCAACTTGGCCAGACTTACCATCTCAAGCATCTTCAGCTGCTCACCCTTGTCTTTCAAGTATTGATGATGCTCGCACATTACGGGATCCCCTACTGCCCTTTCTGTTTCCAGAAGTAAATCGATGGCAGACAACTTTGCAAACTCCGCCACACGATCTTGTGGAAGGAACTACCAGAGCAAAGATAGGTCAGTACAAGAGTAGTTGGCCCACTTTACACCAAAACGTGGTGTTATTCTCCTGCAAGTGGACAGTGAGCACACCTGTGTGAGATTCCCAATCTGGATGTTGAACTGCTCAACAAGCTCATCGACGTTCTTCTTGGTGCAAGGACGTCCTGGCAGCAAGGAGACAACAAGGTTCCCAGGCAAGCTCGTCAGAAGCCATCAGCAGGTTGTCCAACTCAGACACCGCTATTGAGACAGCAGATATGCAGCCTGCTCTTCTTTGCATGCATCTTGCTACACAGTTGTCAGACTGTTTTCGTGTGAAGATGTTTCTGTGTTGCTCATGGCTTCATGCAGGCTGTTCAGTACAAGGATTGACGCACCGTCAATCTTCCACTCTGATTTGCCAGAGATGAAGATCTTGCGCTCGAGTCTTATATTCTCGCCCACCAAATTGCCGCGCAGTGTCACACGCACCCTGGCCCAATCCTTGCCACGCTGCACATAGTCTCCTAGGTTTCCAGCCCTGCCAAGCATCTGTTGAGGAGCCCATTTAGTATCAGGAGCGCTGGTTGTAGGTGCACGTCATCTTGAGCCAGTATTCTGGCATCACTATGTCACTAGGTTTGACGCTACCTTGGCTTCCCCGTCGAGGCCGACGCCAATTGCACACACGAGTGAGCTCTTGCCAGTGCCATTCGGCCCCACGATCAAGTTGAGACGGGACGATGGCTCGATCACAATGTGGTTGTAAGTCATGAAGTTGTCAAGCTCCATACGCACAATGTTGCCTGTGGCAAAGTCATCGCTACCCCTGCAGGTAGACCCGACAGGACACAGGGACAGCATCAGCCAATTGCTCGTCTGCGTCGTCCGCTTCAGAGCTGACTTCCTCTTAGTTTAACCATTGATTCCTTGAGCCCTCCGCTTGTCTGCAGCCGTGGCCACACACCGCTCAAAGGTGCGACAGCGCCTGGAGTTGACGGCCGCGGGCCGACTCCCACCGCCGGCCTCACGGGTCTTGCGCTTCGCGGCCAGCTTGTGAGCCGCAAGCTCCTTCTCGGCCTTCACCGGCTCTGCTGCGGGAGCCTCCTCGCCATCATTGTCGTCGTTGTCGTCGTCATCGTCGTCGTCACTTATCGCACGCAACCGCCGCCGCCGCCCGCCCATGGATGCAGCGTCGGATTCAGCTGCGCTAAATGAGCTCGGCGATCGAGTGCGGCCCCCCCTGGACGCCGAGGGCGCGGAGCGCTGCCGCGGCTGCCGCCCAGCCGGCACCTCCTTTCCTCCAGCCAGCGCCTGGAGGCGCCACTGCCAGGCCCCTCGGCCGCGCGCCCTCACCCAAGCGGCGGAGCCTCGCTGAGCACGGCCGTCCACAGAGCTCGGCAGCGGCGTGCCGGGCGCGCCGCAACCGCCGGCGGCGGGCGGGCGGCGGCAGTGGCGAGCAGGCGAAGGAGCTCCGGGGTTTGAATTGAAACTGGCGGGCGGGTGAGAACAAAAAGGAACGAAACGCGGCTGCTGATTCGGAAAAGAAAAGATCGTGCATTAGAAAGAAATGTAGGCCAAATGGCCAGGTACAAAGGCAAGCACATCTAACAATCTACATAACCTACAGCAGATTGACCCGCTCAATAACCACGGGTCAAAACATAAAGGTCACTACTCGATGCATGAATACTAGATGCCAGGAACGGAGCCCTTCTGCCACCTACTAGAGCTCGCCCAGCTTTCTGGTGCAAGGCACTAGCCTGAGCACGCTGCAAACAGGCCGAAACAGGAAAAGGGGGGCCGCCTGGAAGAGAATGCGGCTGCGGATATTAAAGAATCAGCTGTAAACTGCCAGCCAGATGCATACAGGTGTTCATGACGGAGCCAAAGGCTAGGTAGACAGAAGAAAGTGCCCGCCCATAGCCAGCCCAAAAAGAATGGACAATGTTCAAAGCCAAAGAAAGAAGTGCCGAAAAAGGACTAAACTACAAATTGCAAGACGGTGCAGAAAGAGATCGTGCAGACGGTGCAGAGGGAGATGCAGATGGATGCTCAGTATGCACGTGTGAGCAACAGCAGATCAGAGTAACTCGGAGACAGGGCGCCCTCAATACCCCCGTGTCAGCAGTCGGAAGTCAGATGAGCTGAGGGGCGGAAGAGGGTGTGCTCCAGTGTGTATGCGGCGAGCGACGGGGCTGCGCTTGCCAGCTGCATATCTGTCGCTCTTGCGACGACGAGTTTCAACCTGTTTGCAGCGTGCTCAGGCTGGTGCCTTGCACCAGAAAGCTGGGCGAGCTCTAGTTGGTTGCAGAAGGGCTCCGTTTCTGGCATCTAGTATTCATGCATCGATTAGTGACCTTTATGTTTTGACCCGTGGTTATTGAGCGGGTCAACATGCTGTATATTCTGTAGATCTTTAGATGTGCTTGCCTTTGTACTTGGCCATTTGGCCTACATTTGTTTCTTATACACGAAATGTTGAGGGGCTGAGTCCCGGGAGCTGGCCGCTCATGTTCTGCGCTGCGCCCACGGCGGCGAGCGGACTGCGGCCCACGACCGCCTCCGCGATGCGATGCATGGCATCCTGGTGGAGGCTGGCTTCTCGGTGGCAGCGCAGCACTCCGGCGTCATGCCGCTCCAGGAAAAAAGAAAGTGCTCGCCATTCGAGGATAGGGGCTGGAAAAGCCAGCCCAAAAAAGAATGAACAGAGTACGCTCCAGGAAAGAAGAAGGTGCTCGCCCATTGAGAAGAGGGGCTGGCAAAGCCAACCCAAAAAGAATGGACAATGTTCAAAGCCAAAGAAAGAGGTGCTGAAAAAGGACAACACTACAAAGTGCAAGTTGGTGGAAAGGGCCGACGGTCTCCAAGCCCGTCGCGTAGACCTGGTGGCCACCCCACAGGCCGGCGGGCCACGTCTTCTCCTGGACGTGGTGACCACCGACGCATACGACCGCTCATACCCAGCCCAATGTGGGGACCCGCTTCCAGGAGCCTAGCATCTCTGATCTGCGGCTGCTTAGCAGGGGTTACTGAGTGATTCGTAGCTGCTTTGTTTTTGTGTGTGCTTGTTATTCTTAGCGATTCCCCTGGCCCCCTTCTCGTACTTTGTTCATTCTTTTTGGGCTGGCTTTTACAGCCCCTATCCTCAATGGGCGAGCACTTTCTTCTGATGTGCCACTAAGGCTGGGTATGCGGTCGCCTGCGCCGCTCGGGCTAAAGAGCTCAAGTACGCCGACCATCCGCGGGAAGACGAGTTCTTCCTGTTGGCAATTGACACCCATGGGGCGCTGGGCGCTCGTCGCTCGAGCTGCTCACCCAGCTCGCCCGCTACACCATCGCCCGTCGCTCCCATGGGGAGCCGGTAGACTTTCCTGCAGCCGGGTCGCTGGCGCCAGTGTACCGTATGCCCTGGCCGTCTCGCTGCAGAGGTCTATGGCCCGCACGCTGCACCTTCGTGCCGGCAGAGCCCTCCCTGCTGCCTCTGGCTCTGGCCAAGGGACCTACTTCGAGGAGCCTAGCATCTCTGATCTGCGGTTGCTTAGCAGAAGAAAGTGCCCGCCCATAAAGAGGTTACTGAGTGATTCGTAGCTGCTTTGTTTCTTTGTGTTCTTGTTTTTCTTAGCGCTTCCCCTGGCCCCCTTCTCATGTTTTGTTCATTCTATTTTGGGCTGGCTCTTCCAGCCCCAATCCTCAATGGGCGAGCATTCTTCTGTTGGGAGGAAGAGCAACCCCGCTGCGCAAACCAGAGGCTGCTGCAAGGGCGCGACCAGCCCGGCGATGCAAAGCTGGGACCGCAAGAAAGTGCTCGCTGGGGCGAGCACTTTCTTGTAGGCACATAGATGAACGCATTCGGCAGCAGGAAACAAGACCCAAACGCACCGAGCCACCGGGGGGAAGGCGCGCGGGGCGCATGGAATAAGTTGCCTCTCAAGCTGACCAGCGGCGCTGGGAAGGGCTGCACCCTGTTCCCGGCGCCGCTGGTCAGCTTGAGAGGCCAGCCGCAAAAGCAACGAAGGTGCGGCCCGAAAGAGAGAAAGCGCGGCCAGATTGACTGGTGGCTGGGAAAGGCCAGCCCAAAAGAATGGACAAGGTCTGAGGGAGCTTGAGTGCGAACGACTAGGACTAAGACATCAGCCAGGGAACGCTCAGTAACCGAAAGGAGCGGTCCGGAGGGGTATTACTAATTGCCTTCCGTCACGCCACCGTTNGTGCAGCGGCCGCGATGCTGGACGAGCCGGCCGTCCTCGTCGACCGCCGGCACGACGCCAGTGCGCCCGCGCCCGCCGCCTTCCGCGCTGTGAACGTGTGCTCAAGTGCTGTGCGGGCGCTCCGGCGTCGGCGGCGGCGGCGGCGGCGGCGGCTCACGCGCTCCCTGCCGCTTGTGGCGCAGAGCTTGTCAACGAGCTTGGCGATCGCGACGTCGTGCTCGAGGTGGCTGAGCCTGCGGACGCCGCCGCCGCCGCCGCCGCCGCCGCCGCCGCTTCCACCGCCGGCTGCGTCGGAAGCTGCCTGCTCGGCCGCGGCGGCGCCGAGCCCGTCATTTTGAGCGGGCTGGCCGACCTCAAGCCCGACCGGCGGCAATGGGCCCGCAAGCTGCTGCTCCTCGCCGCTGCCTTCCTCGGCTCCCTCGCCGGGCTCCTTGCCATCGCCGCCAGCCTGCCCAACGTACATCCGCCCGCCGCCATGGACTGGACGCCCCATGTTACTCCTTTGCCTCGGGACCCTCTCAGAGAGCCACTGCTTGCCCTGCCAGCGGTGCCCAATTGCTTGCGACGCACTGCCGGTGGCAGGTCAACACCCTGCAGAGCGCGCTTGCCAGCGATGGCGCCGCCGCCAGCGAGCTTGCGGCGACGACGGCGGTGACGCCTGCCGAGCCCCTGCTGCTGCGGGTGCCGCGCAACCTGGTGGAGCTCCGGGCTGTGCGCTCGACGCTGGACCTCTATGGCGACCAGTATGAGACACAGGTGCGGCAACAGTAGAGGAGCAGCGCCTGCCGTGGGCGGGCCCTAAACCCTAAATGTAAACCTAACCGTCACCTACATCCCCACACCCAAGAGCTTGTCATGTCGCAACGTTGGAGCGCTTGGCAGCAAGAGCCCCTTCTGGGCACTCGGCACCTAGCAAGACCAGATTGCCAGGTGGCGAGTGCGATTAGCCATTCTTGCCAATACTTTGTGTGACTCAATTGGGTGCGCAAGAACTGGCATGGCTGCGCCAGGTAGTGGTCGGCTTCTCCTGCCTCTACCTCTTCCTTCAGACGTTCGTCGTGCCGGGCTGCCTTTTCCTCAACCTCCTCGCTGGCTCCCTCTTCGACTTCTACGAGGCCCTTGCACTCATAACGGCAAGCTTCGCTGCCATAGCATAGTCTTGGCCAGGCTGACAGAGCATCTGCTCTTTGCAGGGGCTGCGGCAAGCTTGTCGGCGCTGAGCTGACCGCAGCCTCTCCTCGCTTGCCGTCTCACAAGAGGTTCTCGTGGCCCTGGCGTGAATCGCAGGTCCTCGTGGTGCTGGGTTCATCCCTGTGCTACTACTTGTCCAGCCTGGTTCTCCGCGACATTGTGTACCACTACTTCCCTGCCAAGTGCGAGGCGCTCAGCCGTGAGGTGCACAAGCACCGCCACAGCCTCGTCAACTACATGCTCGTACTGCGCATCACGCAGGTCTTGCCCAATTGGTTTGTCAATGTCGGCTCTCCCCTCATCTCCGTACCCTTCAGGTCCCCTCCTTTACTCCTGCTCCAAGAATCTCTGCTATGCCCTGCAGCACTGCCTCTGATTAGGCTGGTCTTGCACGATGCCTGTCCACATCTTGCTAGGTCCTGCCAATCTAATTGCTCCATCCAGCTACTTGCAAACAGCATGTCATCCTGTGTTATGACCTTGCGTTGAATTGCCCACATTTTCTTGCGTTTCCATCAAGTACTTGGCGAGTGAAAGTTCTTGTATCCTTGTTGTGCAGACCATTCTTTCTCGCCAATCTGTTGGGCTCCATACCTGGGAGCTGGGTGCAGATAAAGGCCGGCAGGATTCTTTCACGACTGAATTCAGTTAGAGATCTGTACGATGCACAAACGATTCTGACTGTTGTGTTAATTGCAGGGCTCTCTTTCCTTCCAGTAGTGATTCGGAGACAGATGTCTACCTCCAAACTTGTGTAAGTGACGTACTTTTATGTAGAGGCATTTCGCTCAAGCATTGAGCAAGCTGTGTCTGAAGCACTTCTGTGACTTTCGCTATGCTTTTGTACACAGGGAAATGCAATACGATCAAAAATGCCATCCGATATCGATAGGGCCGATTAGCAGGAAAGGAGGTGACTTATGCTAGTGTTATACATCAATTTAGACCATGTCGCTGGCAAGCAACCAAAGCAAGTGTGAAAGTAATATGCATGGGAATGAAGGAACGCTAGCGAGGTAGGTAAACAAGCACAGTATCATGATTAAGCTGCACATCAGTAATTTGTCTTGGATGAAATCAAGTGCATCTACTGGCCATCTCAAGCTCATCATGAGCCCTTCTGAGGTCAAGACGGAGCACGTCAACAGGCACCCATACTTCCAAACTCGCTCGTCATCACCCGTCAACGCCGCGGTCACAGAGTCTATCTCTTGACTGGCCACCTGCGCCGGAATTCTTCGTCCGCCTGGACCCTCTTTAGCGTCTCTGTAAATGTGCCAACGGTCATTCCATGTGCCATAAGCACATGTAGGTGTGGTCCAATGGGACCAAGGGGTCCAAGGCATTGCGTCGTCTTCGTCTTTGGTTATGGCATCTGAGAGAATCCAGTCACAGCGGACCCACTCGAGAACTTCCTGCAAGCGATCCAGTGTTTGAGCTGCCACCCAGAAGCTGACGTCGGTGGGCTTCCGTGGACCCGCCTCCCATTGCCTCCATGCGAGAAGCGACCGCAGTCCTCATCGCCCTTTGCTGGAGGAAGAAGCAACACATCCTGCCTCGACTTTACTGTTGCAAGGCGACGCACCTCGGCATCGTAGGCGGCGTCCACCCTCGCTTCAGTGAGATTGAACAAAGCGTAAGCATGGCATTGGTGTAGCACATCTGTATAGAAGCGCTTTGTGGGCCCAGCTCTGATAAGGGCTTCAGTGTCGATGTCAGATGGTCCGACGGCCTCCATGAGAGTCATCAGAGGTGTGGGAGGAGGTTGTATTCCGTGCTCCTGTAAGCGCATCCGCGTCCAGGGAGGCGCTGCGTCCTGCAATTAGAGTTTTATTTTGTTGGGCCCAATAAGCACGCCGGATCATCGGCCAGCTCTCGTGTGGCCTCGGGGAGTTCCTTTGGACAGGGAGGCCGTGAGACCGGCTGCCATGCTCGCTACAGTGTGAAAGACGCCGCACGGTGCGAGTGGCTTGAAGGGGATTACATCAAGTCACTGGAGTGTTCAGGCAGGAGGTAGCTTCATAGGTGGACATCGCCGCGACTAGCGGGGTGCTGGGCCAGAACCAGGGGCTCTAGGAGTTGAAGCTGGGCTTGAGGGCTTCGCAGGTCCAGTCAAGGTGGGTTGTCAGCGCACGTAACGTTCCTACCCCTACACACAAACTTGGGGTCAGACGTCCTCTTTGGGTTTCGGATAGGTGTTTGGGAGACAACCCTCTTACAGAGTGGAACGCCATCCACAGCGAACTCGCGCACACAGCGCAGCGGAAATGTTACCCTGAGGCACCGCCAGAAGGCGGTGACTCCACGGGGGGTCTGCTTTACAAGCTGTCCCGACATGGGACGCAGCCACAGTACTCACAGAGAGAGCCGGCGATGTCGGCAGCGCACGAGCTGCGGCTACGGGCTGGGCAGCAGGCAGCAGCAGCAGAGTTGTTGCGGTGGCTGCGGCAGCAGGCAAGCTGGGGCTGTGCCTCTCTCTGGGCGTCACTAGTCCGACTGATCAGTCTGGCCTCGGCTCACCACTGATAGCTTTCCATCTCCCAGCCCTCCACCTTCCCCTGTGGAAAGCTAAGAAAGCGCGGCCAGATTGACTGAAAGGTCCCTCTCCCCCGAGGGTCAGACGAAGGTCGCCCCAAATTCAAGGTCCTCTCCTGACAAGGGGAATACGACGACTCTGCCGGACGATGCCGGGCGCGAGCGAAGCAGAGCGCTCTCGGACGATACGGTTGGCGGACGATGCCGCGTGCACGTGCGGTGCGAAAGCCAAGAGCCTCGGACCGCTACTTAGCTACAAGGGGTGTGGCAGAGTTACCAGCACCGTTTGGGCCTCCCAAACGGTAGACACGATACGATCATGCAAGATAACAGGCACCGTTTGCACTTCCAAACGGTGTGGAATGTTAAAGCGCACGCTTGCTTGCTTGCTTGCCCCTGGGCACTCGTTCTGAAGTAACAGCACTCCCGGCCATTTGAGGTTTGAGGGTTAGACGAGAGGGACTACCTGCCTGTCAGAGCGGGAAGGTAACGTTATGCACTCCTTGGGGAGTAACTTGAAGAGCGGCCTTCACATCCAGGGTATATGAGTGGACAAAAGTCGCCTGCTAGAGATTGGATGGCATAACTCTCCTCCAACCCGTTCTGGAAATAAGTGCAAATACGAGGCTGAGGGTTGGCTGGATGCGAGGAGAAACGCTGGAGAAAGGCTGTGGCGGTAGCGCATGAGATGCACTGCATAGCATAAGGGCATGATTTCATAAAAGCATATACACTTAGATGAGGTGGACGTTGTAACGATTCTTGCTCTGCCTGCCCTCGCCTTTCTTGATCTGCAACCTGAACCTGCTGTTCACGATCTACATTTTGTACCTGTCCTTCATGCCTTACAGCCACTTCCTGTCTTGAGGTAGGAGGACCGGCAGATCGTTCTCGTCTTGGTGCAAATGCGGACGCAGACGCAGACATGATCACAAAGAGCTCAGAGTAACACAAAGGCTTGCCTGATTACACACAGAGCCGGCGAGCACTCAGCTCCACCCGGCCGCACACACAGCACCGTCTTGCCGCACACAGCGCCTCCGCGCACGCAGCGCCGCCTAGTCGCACACAGAGCCGCCGCGCACACAGCGCCGCCTCGCCGCACAGAGCAGCCGCGCACACAGCGCCGCCTCGCCGCACTCAGAGCCACAAGATTGTTCGGGCCAATAATGTCATCTGCCGGGGCCTTCCTTATCTAGGGAGACTCTCATCGGCCTAGCAGAATGAGCGGAATGGGTGATTCTGCCGGCCCACTGATTCACCATATTTCTATATTCAACAAACATAATCCCTGACCTGCAAATTTCCTCCTTCAGCATCAATGAGGCTGCCTCAAGCCCCTAGCACCTGAATAACTACCTGATGAGTTGTTGGTTGACTCATGGTCAGTCCTTGAACACCTTCTTGATGGCTGGCGCAGAGGAAAAAGGCGGTGCATATATCAGTCGGCATGTTAAAAGATGTCCTATTGTAAGCTTGACATACAGCACACAGCATACAGCATCACCCCCATGCTTGTGGATTCCGTGGTCAGGTCAGATCGATGAGGTGCAAAACTTCTGACGAGCGTGTCAGATGAAGACCTGGTGGTCGGACCATTTGGATGGCTGACGTTGAGAGACGGGCTTCTGTTGGATACTTCCCATACTGCAACCACCAATCTCTTCATGTATAAGGTGGTCATGCTGGGTTACAATGGAGTTCTCCCGCATGACCAAGATCCATCTCTGGAGCCGTTCAAGAGGGGGAAGGCATCCTTCTCGGGCGACTTCAGTAACTTGAAGTTTTGGTGTCAGACCAACATATCATTTCAACAAGAACATACAGCATGAGCATATCTAGCCAATCATGCCAAGGCACTGCTAAGGGAGTACAGTGATGAGGCACGGTCCTGACACTTAAGTGCACAAGGGAAGGCGTGCGAGATTGTACAAAGAACTTGATATACAAGACATTTTGTTGCAGAAATTGTCATATGCTTTCTTGCAGGAGCTACATGCTTGTCAATGTCTGCTTCAATCTAGTGGATGTAAACATCCTAGACAATATTGCTGTGGCGGTGAGAGGCTCCGAAGCTGGTAGTGATTTCAGTGAGGACATGAAAAGTTGGAGGCTGATGTGAGGATGCAGTGACCAGAACTCTTGCTTACAAGCCAACTGCTTGTAGATGCCTACTCATCTACGTCCGTCTTGAATGCTACTGCTGCATCAATATGGTGTACCTGCAAAAAGATAACCACATCAATCTCAAAAATAAAGGGTATCTACAACCAAATGCTTCATGCCCTTGCTGTAGCCATGTTTAACATATACTGGAACCGTTGAAGCCAAACAGCAGCTGCTGTCTTGCGGTGTACCTTAGTGCTGAAGGACCGCAACTTGACTTCCTGAGGGTTGGCAATAATTCGAGCGTCACTCTCCTCCCATGTTGATGGTACCTGGGACTCTACCCCCGTGTAGGCCAGAAGGTCAAATGTGCCTTCACATGAATCGAGAAGGGGCTGTCAATTTGGAGACCCAGCTGCCTGTGCAATTCAAGAAGTTTGGCTTGGATTAAGATAAAATTATGAATGCTGTTGAGACAACCTTATCGTCCTCATCAGGTGGGGTCAAGGTCTTGAGGGTAGCTAAGACTTACAGGCCTCCTCCAGCAGCGGGAGAAATGTCACGCTGGCGGTGATCTGACGTATAATGGCTTGGATTTCATTTGTAATTTCTTTGTCGGACTTGCATCTGGCAGCCCTGCACTGCCAGACAGGGGGTCATCATTGGCGACTGGACCTATCCATGGCTCACACCTAGGCTCCATAGCACTATGTGGCAGCAGCTGTGAGATCTTCAATGCTTACCCATCCTTCCCCACTGGCTTGTCAGCCTCCACATTGAACACCCATCGCTCCAGTGCCTCCCTGGTGTGGACGCTTGCAATCACCATGACCAGCTTCTGCAGGGTGCCCTTCAGCATCCAATCTGGGCAAGGCTAGATTGAGAAGACAATGCAGCCAAGCATGGCGCTCTGCAGGAGCTGAACAAAGTCGCACTGACGCTTGCAGAACGGCTGGCTGCAGGCAACACAATTCCCCAGAGCTTCTGTGGTGTATGCACCTATTTTCAACAAGCCAAGGGCCTACCAACGTAACTAACAGTGCCATGCACTCCAGTTTGATTTGCTTACTGACTTGAAATCTGTTCGAGGATAGCAGTGAGGTACTCCCGTACACGCGCGTCAGTGCACGTGAGCATTGACAGGCCGTATTTATGAACTCGTGCAAAGTTCTCCTCGGGGTAGATGCCTCGCTGGTACAGGATGCTGCAAGACCGTGTAGACTGTCAGGAGCACCTGTGAGGTGCTTTTGTGTGGCTATAGACGGCCAGAGCACCTATGCTGAGGGCAGTAGTCGTGCCACTTGGGCTGCTGGCTTTGCCCAACAACATGCTACCCCCCAGCTCAGCGAAGCACAATGTGTAGTGACTCCTCAGACTCCAAGCCCTGTTCTACACAGAACTTGATCATTTATCTCTGTTGACGACTTGTCTGTAAGTGAAAGGTGTGCGCATGCTTCCGCCCTCTGCTTCGACATCTCTATGGCAGATCACTTGACTGACGTCGTGCACGAGATTGACCACCATACCGAGTCCCATGTGGAGACAAGAAATGGCTCTTTGAGAAAGCTGACCTGTTCACAGCATAGCCTTCAAGAGCCCCACGCCCATTGATGGCGCCGCCGCAGCACATATGCCGAGCCATTGACCACGTTTAGCTGCTGGCAAAGTGTTCGTGCCCGTGACACTTCGGAGCGATGCAGACCGCTAGGCAGGCGGCGGGAGTGCCACCATGCAGTCGCACTGTGCTCAGAGCTGCTGCTGCTCACCGAAGAACTCGGTCACGATCGCGGTGGATCCCTTGATGGTGATCGCCTCCCGTGCCGCGGGAGCGTCCGTGGCTGCGCCGGCGGCCACCATGGAGAGCCTCGTGGCGGCGCCGGCCGCGCGGGCACCAGCAGTCGTTGTAATTCGGCGGGCAAGGCGTTGCCTCGAGCCGCGCCCGGTTCGGCCTGCGACGGGCGCGCCGGAGGAAGCAATGCAGCCAATGTTGCACGCCGACCACACCAAGGTCTGACCCTCCGGCTGTTGAACGGTCGCCGATGTCCGCCGCGGCGGCGGAGTCGGCGCGGCGGCGGCGGCGGCGATGGAGGCGACGGCGGAGGCTGCGCCGGTTTTTGGACGTTTGAATGCCGGGTCAGCCCGCGCAGTGGACCCCCAGTACTCTGTACAGTCAAACCTTGTTATAGGCACCTCTCGATATAGGCACATTAGGGCAAAACCTTGATAGTGGCACCATTTTGCGGGAAGCACTTTTTTCCCCCGGCAAATGTGACTCGATACAGGAACGTGCCTGTATGTACAGGCACAGTTTTTCGGGGCAGATTCCCCCACTAGAAGTGCCTATATGAAAACAAATCAACATATCTCTCATATTCTCTACAGGGGTTAGGGTTGAGGTTTAGGGTTTAGGGTGTGGGGTTTGGGGTT
>WELB01000003.1:97888-110566 GCA_009602725.1 Spirogloea muscicola | reverse complement strand
CCATGTGTGTCGATGGCCAACGGGAAGAACTCGTCTTCCCGCGGATGATCCGCGTACTTCAGCTCTTTGGCCCGAGCAGCGCAGGCGACCGCATACCCAGCCGTGGTGGCACATTTGGCTGGGTGTGAGCGGTCATAGGCATCAGTAGTCACCACGTCCAGGAGAAGACGTGGCCCGCCGGCCTGTCGGGTGGCCACCAGGTCTACACGCCTGGCATGGAGACCGTCGGCCCTGTGCTGGATTGGCATGATTCCGGAGTGCTCTGCTGCCACGGAGAAACCAGCCTCCAACAGGATGCCATAGAAGACGGTACAATACATACAATAACAAATGTACGACACCTCTCCCACCGCGGCACCAGGGACCAGGTGTACATAAGGGCACGTGATGTCACGTGATTGCCACTACCGTTATGTCCTGTTTATCGTTACACAAGCCTCCACAAGCGACCGTATGACCTTATGCAGGGTTGACTGTACATGCTTTTAAGAAACCCTCTATATTCATTTCGACTTCTGAAATCAACCTGGCTGGCTTTCACAGCCGCTCTTTCGATATCAGCAGCCGCCTTCAACCCTAACCCTACACCACCCTCCCTGCCTCGCCCCGCCGCGTCCCGCGCCGCGTCTTGCGCCGCCTTCTCCGGCGCGGGCGGCGGCCCCAGTGTGGCGGCGAAGGCCAGCGAGCTGCGCGCAGCCGCGCTGCACGCGCCATGGGCGGCATGGGCCGCGCCGCCATCTTCGCGCTGGCCAAGGGCTTCCGCGGCCGCTCCAAGAATTGCATTAAGACGGCGCGGCAGAGCGTGGAGAAGGCGCTACAGTACAGCTACCGCGACCGTCGTAACAAGAAGCGTGACATGCGCAGCCTGTGGATCGAGCGCATCAACGCCGGCGCGCGCCTGCACGGGGTACCAGCCGCCGCTCCCAGCCCTTCCCCAGCACCTCTGCATCCTCGTATCCTGGAGGGCCTACGTACAAGGCTGCCGTCAAAGCCACACTATTTGTCCTAGAAGTGCAGCATTCAATACCTCGATAAATAAACCCTAATTGCTTATCTACCTAACCTAGGGTGTTCTGAGTGTTCTTGGCACCCTCTGCTTCACATCAAGCTGACAAGCGCCCTTGGAGGTGCTGCGCAGGTGAGGTATGGTGAATTCGTCCACGGGTTGGACTCCGAGAATGTACAGCTGAACAGGAAGGTGCTGTCTGAGCTCGCCATGTACGAGCCGTACAGCTTCAGGTCGCTCGTGGACGTGGCCAAGGCATACCTTCCCCCTCATCGGCTGGCTCAGATTGAGGAACACCAGAGACTGCAGAGGGCAGCATCTTCTCTTGGAGCGGAGCCACACTGATAAAAGCCGTCCAGGCTCGAATGTAGAGGCGTATTCGCTGCCAAGAGGTTGCAGATTCCGTTGTACAAATGTACTAGGTTTTGGTGAGGCATAGCAGATGCAGTCCCCCCCCTTGGTTCTGAAGCAGGCAGCAGCAGTCACTCGCAAGTGGCCGACTGCGATGGGTACAGCGTTGAAGGGGGAGAATAGAGTGTACTCTCGACACATCCTCGGTCAAAGTGTTGATAAAACATGCAGAAAGGCTCCAGCTCACAGCACATCGAAGCTGGTGAGTTCTGCTCACTGACAAGGGAGGGTTATTGTATAAAACACTAGCATCTACATGCTCACATGCTGATGTTTACACAAGTTGAGGATTGTGAGCAGCTTGGACGTGCTTGATCATGCTTCACACTCATGCTTTGCTTGCAGGAGTTGCAGATGGGCGATTGCACCTGGTACACAGCTATGGACGAGAGAGAAGCTCACTGAGCTTTGACAGGTCCTATTACTACATCAAGGACAAACGTAAACATCGTCAGATTTAGTGTGTACTGTACGTTCTGTGTTCTGCAAGCGTCCCATGGGCAAGACAAATTGTCCTGAAGTTTGTAACGTCAATCCACTTCCCAGTATAGTCATTGACCAATACAGAGTCCCCTTACTGCACACCACTGACGACAGGTCTGCCGGAGCCCACATCACCCCCCAACTTGCAGGCACGCAGGTTGTTCTTCTTGTGGTAGTCGTCTGCTCCAGTCGTCCTTGTTCGTGTTTTGGCTTCTGTCCGTCGTCCCCAGATCTCTACTCTGTGCCTGGCTCGTCTCTCTTGCAAGGAAAGAGGCTCGCTGTTTGCTCGTCGGCTCCTTGCTGTCATTGGCCTCTTGTCCTCGGGCGTCGCTACTCCAGCGTCCCCCAGTCCCTCCAAGATGTCAAGGGGGCATCCACAGGCTCCAAGTTGGAGGCCTGCTGCAGAGTTTGGAGGTGGCACTCATCCCAGGTTGCGTCTGCCTCTTCCCACCTCGGGGCCTCCTACTGGACCACTTGTGTCAGCTTCTCATCCCCTGCTTAGGGTTCGAGCCCCCTTATCTTTGACAATCCTTCCCAGGCTCTGCATGCTGTCGTGCCTTGGATGCCGCCTTAGGAGATTGGCAGGGCAACTCCTCCCTGCTGCTAGTCATCCCAGGGCTACTGAAAGGCCAATTGTTGTAGCCACTTGATATTGCTGAAGATCTGCACTTTCTGAGCTGGATCTAAACCATGTCCGATGTCTGGGGTGGCCTTCAACGGCCGCTGCATCTCTACGAAATGTCATGTTGGGGGTTCCTGTGAGACCTTTTCCAGTCTTTCAAGTTGGCAATATACAGCCACTGCCACCTCTCAAGGGAGCCTTTCCTTGGGGCCAGCATAGACTGGCTGGGCTTCGCCCTGCCCTCCCTGCATGCCTGCTTGTAACGGTTAGCGATTGACCCAATGCCCTTTACTCCATTTTCTCCACCGATGTAGAGTGCAAGAGGTCCAAGACGGGACCAGGTGACCTCAGACACAGGTTCCCCCAGACATTGGTCTGTGCGCACATGACTCGACAATATCAGTGTAACTTGAAATGATGTTATGGATATGGCGGGGGGCCCGTTACACTAAAATGCAGTAGAGTAGCATCGAGACACATGGCATCTTCGTTGGTCAAGTTTATGGCTTTGGTCCTTCTCTTGTGGAGATCAAGCCCAGTATCACGGCCATTCTGAGAATGTCAGTCATTGATGAGTTCAGTTGAGAATGACTAATGAGCTTCATAGGAAGTGGGTCAGAAAGACTTGAGGTGGGGAACTGGATGAGTTTGCAGCTTGCACTCGGTGCTACGCCCCAAGCACTGGAACAGTGGAATATCTTTTCCTTTTGGACCTAGTCCGTTCTTTTTGGGCTGGCCTTTCCCAGCCCCGACCTTCTGTGGGCGAGCACTTTCATATTGGGCTGGCCTTTCCCTGCCACTGCCTTTATTTAATCAGCTATTTCTTTTCTTTGGAAGACCTTACTCTCTCACAGCCCTCGCCCCTTGTGAAGGGCTGCTTTTCCCTTACGCACTCCGGCTCCTTCAGACATTGTCCATTCCTGTGGGCTGGCCTCTCCCAGCCACCAGTTAACATGGCCGCGCTTGTCTCTTAAAGGCGGCGACAAGAAATGTACAAGGTCCGAGAGAGAAGGCGCGCGGGGCGCATGAATTGAAAGGGAGGCCAATTCAAGCCAATACATTGTTCAGGCAGAGTCGAGTGCAGACTAAACAATGCTACATAATACGGAGACCTAATCTAAGGTACCTAAGATGACATTAGTACCCACGGGTGAGCACAAACAAATCTGACAAGCTAACTTGGGGAGCTGGAGAGGGGGACTTCAGGCCCACCTGCTGTGTTCACTTTGCGCCCCGCGCGCCTTCTCTCTTTGCTTCTGGCGGCCGGCCCCTCAAAGCCACTCACTGCCTTCGTCTTGAAGAAAGCGCGGCCAGATTGACTGGTGGCTGGGAAAGGCCAGCCCAAAGGAACGGACAAGGTCTGAATGGAGCCGAAGTGCGAAGGACTAGGACTAAGACATCAGCCAGGGAACGCTCAGTAACCTTTAGTCAGGCGATGCAAGTCTGAGTAGCGAGCCGGCGGAAAGACCTTTGTCTTGCCTTGCTCACCAGATGCATTATGCAGCGCCCCCACTACCTGGCGCGGACGACCCCTCCCTGCCTAGTCCTTCGCACTCCGGCTCCTTCAGACCTTGTCCATTCCTTTGGGCTGGCCTTTCCCAGCCACCAGTCAATCTGGCCGCGCTTTCTTTCTTTTCCCTGCCCCGAGGTGCTGGCGGCCTACACCACGTTCGACGTGGGCGTCATGGAGAGCGTGGCGGCCCTCATCCGCCACACGGGCTTCCTCCACTCGCCAGCTGCGACGCACCAGGCCACTCTGCCCCCCAGCCATGGCGGCCTCGGCTGCCGCTCGCTCGCTCGCATCTGCAGGCCAGCATTCCTCGGCAGTTGGGCTAAGGTCGCCACGGCGGTGGCGCAGCGCTTCCTCCATGATGGGCGGCCCCTGTTGCAGCAGACTGTGGTGGAGGTGGCGACCGGCTCGTTGCCTTTTCAGGTGGTGCTCCGCGCAGCTCAAGACGAGTTACTTGCGGAGCTCCCTGCCCTCGCAGGGAGCGTGGTCCCGTTTGCCCACCTTGCCCACACCACCGAATCGCAAGCGCAGGCGCGGTACATGGCGGCAGTCGACAAGGCGTCCTTCACGGTCACGCTGCAGCTCCTCCCTGCAACCGACGTGCACGGCCATGCTCGGCTGCTGTCGGCTGCCTCCCCCAGCGCGGCAGCCTGGCTCTGCGCGCTCCCCCTGTACAATGCCCTCAGGATGCCGGATGAGCTGTTCTGTACGGCCACCCATCGCCTGCTGGGTCTCCCCCCGCCTTGTCTGCTTGGTGTGCTACAGTGTGAGTGTGAGGAGCGGTCGACGGACCCGGCGGAGCTGGCGGCGCATATCCTCCGCTGGGCCACTGGTACAGCTGCTCATGACCTCCTCCGTGATGCAATGTTTGGCAACTTCCAGGAGGCCGGATACACGGTGGCGATGGAGAACAATTCCATTATGCCAATCCTCCAGAGGGCCGACGGACTCCACACGCGCCGTGTCGACCTGGTAGCGTCCACGTCAGGTGGCGGCGCGCGCATCATCGCGGATGTGGTCACCACTAATGTGGTCGACCGCTCCAACCCGGGGCTCTCTGCCTCGCGGGCTGGCCATGCTGCGGCGAAGGCTGCTCGCAGCAAGGCGGCCAAACACGCCGACCACCCTGCTGCAGATGAGTCCCCCTGGCTGTGGACGTGCGCGGGGCTCTCGGGTCCCAGTGGCTCAACCTGCTGGCCAGGCTTGCGCAGCACGCTGTGTCCCGCAGGCGCGGTGAGCCGGCCGACTTCAACGCCGCTGGCTCGTGGGCCCAAGTCTATCGTATGAGATTGGCGGTCTCCCTTCAGCGGTCCATGGCCCAAGCCTTGCATCTGCGTGCAGGCCGTGCCCTCGCTGCGGCCTCCGGCTTTCGTCAGGGGGATAGTTTCCCGGCAGCTAGTCTGTCGGATTTGAGGCTCCTCACTCGTAAGTACTGAGTAGTCCATCCTCCCCCCGTACGGCTATAGCTTCTTCAGGCCCCTTCTTCTTGCCCCTTCGTAGCTGCTAAGCGTTTTTTGGCCACTTAAAACCTTTCAGATCTTTTCGGGCTGGCTTTTCACAGCCCTTGCCCCCATTGGGAGTGGCAATTCTTCCGGCCCCCCTCAGATCTTGATCATTCCTTTTTGTTCATCACTATTTGGGTCCCTTCTCTTCATTTTCACAGCCCTCGCCCCCTTTAAAATAAGCTTACCTTCTTCACTGGCGCCCTCTTCAAGGAAGCCGCGAGAGAATGAAGCTCATCCCGAAAGAGAAAGACTTATCCTACCCCAGTCCAAAGAAGTAGTGGCACTCCCAATGGGGGAGTGCCACTTCGAACCTTCGGACCTCAAAGGCAGCGCTTTTGGCCTCTTCGAACCTTGCCACTTCAGTTCGGGCTGCCTTTTCACAGGCTGGCTTCACGCGGGCTGGCTTTTCCAGCCCCTATCCTCAATGGGCGAGCATTTTCTTCATTTTCACAGACATTGCCCTTATTGGGAGCCACGTCTCCCTCTTCCAGTAGAGGCCCCGTCCAAAGGATAATTCCGTGTATAAGAAACAAATGTAGGCCAAACGGCCAAGTGCAAAGGCAAGCACATCTAAAGATCTACATGACCTACAGCAGATTGACCAGCTCAATAACCACGGGTCAAAACATAAAGGTCACTAATCGATGCATGAATACTAGATGCCAGAAACGGAGCCCTTCTGCCACCAACTAGAGCTCGCCCAGCTTTCTGGTGCAAGGCACTAGCCTGAGCACGCTGCAAACAGGCCAAAACTCGTCGTCGCAAGAGCGACAGATATGCAGCTGGCAAGCCCATCTCAACCGGAAACACATCTGCACGTCAAGTGTAGCCAAACATTGAAGGAGAGTGGAAACGAGGACCCAGACAGCCATAGATGTCAGCTACTGCCGCTGGCAGGAGCTGATCGCATTGGGGGTAATCGGAGTAGTGCCGCAGTTATCTTTGTTCTGCACCGCCCACTCCATGCCCCAGCGATGTGTGTCGATGCTGGGCCCTTATATGCCTCCGCAATAACATCCTGCATCTCCTGTCTAGAGGTTATTGAGCGTTCCCTTGGCTGATGTCTTAGTCCTAGTCGTTCGCACTCAGGCTCCCTCAGACTTTGTCCATTCTTTTGGGCTGGCCTTTCCCAGCCACCAGTCAATCTGGCCGCGCTTCCTCTTCAATAACGTCGACCAGGGCCCGTGGTCCTCCACCAGGTTGCACGCCCACAATGTCAAGTGTGCGGCGATGATGACGTCCCTGGAGGTCAGTGGGGATAGGCATGATGTTGTTGACTTCCATGACCGCTCGGTAGCCGGCGTCGCGCAACGCCGACGTTGTAAATGCCCACCACTTCTGGTCCAGTGGGGCATCTCAGCATGTGAGTGGCGAGCACAGCACACTCTGCACGGAAGCCGCACTCGCACTGGCGCACCCCAATCAGGCAGTTAGGTGGGAGAAAGGGGGGGCCCGTCCAAAAGGGGGGCCAGGGCTGAGGAAAGCCAGCCCAAGTAATGGACAAGGTCCGAAGGGGACGGAAAGCGCTGAAAGTCACAAGTACCACGAAGGATGGTCAGCCTGTGACCTTTCTAGGTTCTAGGGCGAGCACTTTCTTCTTCTTCTTTTCCTTTGGCCCCCGTCAGCACGGCTTCCCCCACTCTGTGGCACCTCCGGCCCTCCTAGTATAGGGCGTCATTTCATGTAGCCACATTCTTTGCGCTGCATTCTTTGCACTTTCTGCATTTTCTGCCTGAACAATGTATTGGCTTGAATTGGCCTAGCTTTAATCTCATGCGCACCGCGCGCCTTCTGCTCTTTTCTAGGTTGCGGTCCGCGCATGTCGAACGAGGTTAGGGAGAAAGCTCAATGTCTATCTGCTGCCGGGCAAACGACGATTGGGGCCCGCTACCGCCGCGCGCGCGGGCGGCGCGCCGCCGTGACTGGGGGCCGCTCGGCGCGCAGCGGCGGCAGCCTTTGGCCAGGTACAGGTTCCGTCGGCCGTTGGGGAGATTGGCTTTTCCGTATCGGGGGGTCAGCCAGTCGGTACGGCCGCCAAGCGGCGGCTAAAAAGGCCAGCTGAGCCCACTGAGCCCACCGATCAAAGTGGCCACCAATCAACGAGGCGCCGCGGACGCCAAGCCCAGTCCCGGCCCGCCGAGCGGGCCGCGGCCGCCGCCGATGAGCCCATCGACGGCGCGGCGAGTCGAGTGCCCGGAACTCACCGTCAGGAAGTAGCGACCGGGGACCGCGAGACAGGCCCCCGTGGGGCGGGGGGGGGGGGCCCTGTCGGCAGGGCAGCCGTGCGACGGCCGTGCGACGGGCGCGAGGCGTCGCGCGGCGTCGCAGGGGAGCTGACTTGGCGACCGCGCCACAACGGGCGGGGAGGAGGGAGGGAGGAGGGAGGGAGGGGGAGCAGGTCCCCATCTCCTGGCCCGCCTCGGCCTGCAGGACCGAGCCGGCCCCCCATTCACTCCAAAGCTCCGGCCTTACCCGCCGCCGCCGCCGCCGCCGCCCCCTCCGCCGCCGCCGCCGCCCCCGCCGCCGCCGCCGCTGCTTCCGGCAGATGCCCGTAGCTCGAGCGCCGAGCCCCCGGCTTGCTGCTGCGGTGGCTGGCCGGCCCTCCGTGCGCCGTAGTGCGGCACCCCTGCCCCGGCGACGGCGAGAGCTCGTTGCGTGAGCGAAGTACGGCGGCCTTGCCGGCAGTCCGCTGGCGATACACGATCGGCCGTCGGGAGGCCGCCGTCGGAGCACAAGCCTTTGTTGCAGTGGCGAAGCTGATGCCACAGGCATCTCAGGTGCGACGCTGCAACGGCCCCTCCATTCGCCACTGACGTGACAGGACAGGCACGGTCCTCGACGAGCTGCCGAATGCAGGGCTGCAGCGGCGCAGCTTGTGGCGTCGACCAGCTCGGCTGCCACTCGCTGTCGATCAAAGTGACTGCGACAGCAACCATGCAGCTGCAGCTCGTCGTTATCGTCGTGATCGTGAGAGAAGGCTGAGGGGGACCGCAATCAGTCGCCATTGAGTGGCTAGAGCTTACTTAGTGCCTCAGAGCAAGCTGCGTCCCAGCAAGCTCAAGATCTTGGTTCAACAGCATTGTGAGGAAGAGAGCGTGTGCCTTGCGGCAGTGCACTACAATTAACGCTCCTTGTTGTTCTCTGCAGATGTCGAGCAGCAGAAGCAATCAATAACAATCATAGAAGCCCTCAAAGGCGCATTGAGAGACATTCCAGTTATAAGCAAAGTGCGAGTTATACGCGCTGCCGTTAATGACTATGGCGTTGCGGGCAAAGCGGGCACCCTGCCTGTGGGCAGCAGCTCTCACACTCGCGGCGGCCACTCAGCTGTGCACCCCGGTGGCGGCTGCCGGCAGACACTTCTGGCAGCCTTTCAACATGACGGCGACCTTTTACGGCGGCCCCAATGCTGAGAACACGGGCGGAGCTTGCGGGTACGGCGACATGTTCACGGCCGGCTTTGGCACGAGCACGGTGGCGGCCTCCTCCATGCTATTCAAGGACGGACAATCATGTGGAGCATGCTACCAGGTGAGAACTCCAAAGACCTCAACTCGCAATAGCAAGACACGGGGTCTACTGTCCAATCACCTTGTCATAGATGCCCCGCTTGCCTCTACCACATTGCAACTTTGGGTAGAGAGAAGAGTCATGCAAATCCACGCACAGAGCGCACTTGCATATACAATGTCAGGTACAGCCACAGCCATAGTCTACAAATTTAGAACTGCACGACTGCATTACTGGAGATAATTCTGACTGGAAAGCTGTAAGTGAGCAGTCCTTGAAAGCTCTGGAAGCTGCGCAGAAGCCGATGGTCGTCTGAGCCGCCTGTGCAGGTGAGGTGCGTAAATGCAGTGGGGTGCATCAAGGACGCGTACATCCAGATCACTGTAACCAACTACTGCCCGCCAAGGACGGACATGAGCACGCCTGGCTGGTGTGACGGCGACAACATGCACTTTGACATGTCGCAGCCGGCATTCACGCAAATTGCTGAATACAGCGCAGGTGTTGTGCCCGTTGAGGTGCGCTGCAACCATCTACTTCCTGGTCGTCAGTATCATGTGCATTGATTGGGCTTTTGTGCACAGTGTCCAATCGAGGTGGGGAGACCTGGCATAACAAACATACATCATGTGTTCTTAAAGAAATCCGAATGACAGCAACTAAGTAGCAATGTTGTGTCTGCAGGTTATGAGGGTACCATGCACAAGGGGTGGGAATATACAGTGGCAGGTCGGTGGAAATCCAAATTGGTTACAGCTGAATGTTCGCAACATTGCTGGAGATGGCGACATTGCAGCAATCTCTGTGAAGGGCACCAACACCGATTGGGTGACAATGACGCAGGTTGGTGGCAGAATTGTGTTTGTGCTAAGCAAACCATGTGACTAACAATTACAGACTTGGCTGCAAGAAAGCGTATGCCTCTGTCAGCCATCTGTGAAGCTAAGATAGCCTCTTATCTTAGAGAGCATTGCACTGGAAGGACAAAACCTCTTATTCTTAGAAAGCACTGCACTGTAAGGACATGAAGGCATAGTCACAAATAAGAAGTGGTTTGAGGAGAGGCCCTCGTGTTAAACTGACAGCGATTGGCGCAATCCTGCAGAGCTTTGGGGTGACGTGGCAAGCGGATGGGATGTTCCAAGGACAGGCGCTGTCCTTCCGTGTCACTAGCCTTCTTACGGGGAAGGTACTTCAGGTAGATGATGCCGTGCCAGCTGGCTGGACCGTAGGCAGCGTCTATACTGCAGGACAGTACCCTGAAGTCAAGACAAAACCGCGGGGGTCCAAGCTTGGTCATTTCGCCATCGCCTCAACCAATCCATGACAATTTTGGGTTACATGGTCGATATTACTGGTGATGGTCACTCGTGTGGCATTGTTTCTCAGGACAGGCCTTAGTAAGCTTGCACTCAGTTGTACACTAGTGAACAATTTGCCTCCCGCCAGGGTTTAGATAAGCCATCTCTTAGATGTACTTCAATTAGCAGGCACATCTCGTCAGAAGAGCGTTGTGCAAAATCATTAATGGCACAGACTTCAAATGGAGGGGCTCTGACGTTTATGTACCAATGAGTTCCTTAGGAAGCCTGTCTTGCCAAGATAGTCACAATACTGATGCGGTCAATCATGCTGCCAGATTATTCAACGAAACTCTCAGTTAGTGGCAACAATACATTATTGAGTGAATTGAACGTGATTTTTTAGATATGAAATAATCTGCCAATCAAACTTAATGTCGATTGAATGCTGAGTAAAATTGGTAAGTTCTTTGCCAGAGACTATCAGATATTGAAAGAGAAAAAAACGTTGATGTGGGAAGATTATTTCAATCTATTTAGTTGCATTACAAGTTAGGACAGGTAGATGGTCTACTGAGTGGGGAGTTTTACTATATCAACCTACCTCAGAAAATGGCCACTTTAGCGATCCACTCTGGGCGGCAAAAAAGTATACTATCTATTTCCGCACTAAGACGTCAGTGCTGCACTCAGAAAGAAATTCTTTCTGCAGCACCCAGCTGGAAGCTTGCCCAGAGCAGCATCTACGGCAGCAATTTACATTGCTGGCAGCTGTCGAGTATTGCCCGTAGCCGGCCAAAAGTTGCTGCGGAGGGCAACCTTCCTCTCAACCAGGTACGCCATCTCTGCTTGTTACACACTCGACACACTCAACTCACGCCTTGCCACTACCACACACCCTGGTCATGCGAGGCACATGACCGCTAGTGTACACCTGATCTAAAGTTTTAGAAGAGTCGCCGGTTCTTCTTGGACACCTTCTTCTGTTTGCTTGAGGAGGAGGAACCGGTGCTGCCAAACTGGCCGGCCTGGTAAGTCTTGCCCACCTGCCAGCTTGAGGGGGCTGCGTTGGCAACCTCCAGCGTCTCGCCGGTGGTCATCGTAGTGAGCCTGAAGGAGAGGCTCTGGCCACCCAGCTTGGCGTCCACCGACCAGTTCTGACCCCACTCGTGATCCATAGTGAGCCATGCACCGCTGCCCTTCACTTGGACGCTGCTGATGTCGCCAGAGCCGCCAACATTGCGTATGTTGACCTGGAGCCAGAAAGTGTTGCCGCCGAGGCCGAAGGTGATGCTGCCACTGCGCAGGCAGGGCACACGGCGAACCTGGACGGGCACGATGCCGGCGCTGTACTGCGCGATCTGGGTGAAGGCCGGCTGCGACATGTCGAGGTGCTGGCGCGGGAAGTTGCACCAGCCGCCGGCGTTGCTGGGCAGCGCCCAGTTGTTGGGGCAGAAGTTGGTCACGGTGACGGTGACCGTCTTGCCGACGATGCAGGCGTTGGAGTTGGCGCACTGCACTTGGAAGCACTGCCCGCACGCGAGGCCCTCCGAGTAGAGCGCCGTGGAGGCCGCCGCCGTGTACAGCCCGTACGTGGACGACACATCGTTGCCGTAGCCGCAGGCGCCGCCCATGTTGCCTGACGCGTCAGCGCCGCCGTAGAACGAGGCGGTGACGGTCTTCCAGGAGCTGTCCAGCGGCTTGGCGGCGTCGGCTGGCCGGAGCAGCAGAGCCGCGGCGAGCGCGGCGGCCAGGCAGAGCGCCGGGGCGGAGCGGGCCATCGCAGCTGTCGTGGCGGCGAGCGCCCGATCTGAGGTCTGCAGAGTCGCCAGGCGAGACAGCCGCATCAGCAGTGGGCCACGCTTGGAGCTCAAGCCCTCAGTCGACTGCCCACTATTCAGGATCAGTTCCCGGAACGTCTGCGAGTGCCGCTGCCTAGGCAAGCTCCCAGTGAGTGCCGAATGGGCAGGTGGGCAGGGGAGCAACAGCTAGCGCGGGCAGCAGACCTGGCGGGAAGGGGGTGGAGGGGCCGGAAGGGAAGCCGAGCTGCGACGGCGGCGGCGGCGCCGGCGGCGGCGGCGGCGGCGGTGGCGGCGGCGGTGGCGGTGAATGGCTCAACAGGAGTACAAGTGCGAGGAGCAGCGTGCAGGACGGTCTGTGTACTTGGTGGGGTGGGGCGAGGCTGGGCGGATTGGCTCGTTTTAGTGGGGATCGCAGCTGGGCCAGGGGGGGGCGGTGGTTTTTTTTTTTTTTTTTTTTTTTTTTTTTTTTTTTTTTTTTTTTTTTTTTTTTTTTTTTTTTTTTTTTTTTTTTTTTTTTTCTGCCTGGTC
>WELB01000003.1:72052-97397 GCA_009602725.1 Spirogloea muscicola | reverse complement strand
CGCGCGCCAAGCCGGGCCCGCCCGTGCGGCCGCTCGGCGCGCAGCGGGGATCTAGGAGGCCGGCGCACGTGCGCGCCAAGCCGCCTTCCGCGGTGCGCCGCATTCAGCGGGCCGGCCCGGGCGGCCCCGCTTTGGCCCCACGTTCGAGAGGGAGGCCACCATTGGGGAAGCCCCCCCATCCCCAACCGACCCGGGACGTCGTGGCAGACGGGGAGATGATGCCTTCATCTCTTGACGGGAGGGGAGGCCCCGCCGCCGCCGATGCGCCGGCAGCCGCTTGTCCGTTTAGTTGAAAGGCGCCCAAGTGGCCGACAGCAGGTGGGCCCCCGTGGCCCTTCTTTAGCCGCCCGCTTCGAGACACGGCTCGGGGTGGGCCCGGCCTAGGCTCCCCCCGCCGCTCCCCCCCCACTGGCCACTTCGGGTCTCGAGATGAGGGAGACGTGGCTCTCCCAGTAAAGGCCAAGGGCTGTGAGATGCCAGCCCGAAAGACAAGGTTCGAATTGACAAGGTTCGAAGGGGCCAGAAACGTGTGTAGGATCAGGGGCCTCCCCAGAACACTAGGTTTTCCCCTGTGACCTGCGGCTGCTCCATGGGGGCCACTTGGTGGCCACTTGAGTCGCAGTGCTTTTTGCATCTTCCCTCTGGCTCCTTCAGACCTTGTCCATACTTTTGGGCAGGCCTCTCACAGCCACCAGTCAATCTGGCCGCGGTTTCTCTTTTGGGCTGGCCTCTCTCAGCCATTGCCTTAGATTCGGAAGAGCTGTTTTCCCCTCTTAGGTCTTTTCTTGGCCCTTTCGAACTCTGTCTCAGACTAGTTGGGCTGGCCAATCACAGCCCTCAAAGCCCACCCACGATGTGACTCTCGTGGGGCCCAGACGGCAAGCCACCACGGCGAGCCACCCCCTCGCAGGCCAGTGCAGACAGCATCACTGCACGTGGACACCAGCCTCAGCGCCTGGTCAGGACATGCGAAGATGCAGGAAGCAGCACAGGCGCGTGCCGTGTCACCAGGCTTGGATGCCCTGGGCGTGGTTCCTGCATAGTTCACCGACTGCCTACAGGCGCTCGCGCTCTGCACGCGTTCGCTCGTGGGTACCCAAGTCCCTATTTAGCGTGCTTTCGCACAGATACCTTTGGCCGCCCTAAGCGGGCACTTTCTTCGTTGCTTTGTGAGGCCCCATCCTTTGCACTAGCTTTGCCTGGAAAATGTACTGGCTTGATGTGGCTTTCTTTCTCCTCATGAATCCCTCGCAGTCTCTCTGCACATCACGGTCGCTTTATTTAGCTGCTTCAAACATGTCTCTGCAACCTCAGCTTGCATTCAGCAGCTTTCAGCAACCCCTGTGTCCTGTATGTACAAGTAGCAGAGAAACAATGCGAGCAAATGAAAGCAAATTACTGCCCGCAAGGCTCAAGGAAATATCTGCTAAAGGCAGGCCATGCTAGGTTTTGATGCATGATGGAATACGAGCAAAATAGACAGTGCACACCTCAGGGCTAGCCTCTGCAAACCTCAGAAGGGTCGTCGTGAGCGAGACCGAGCAGTCTCCACTACTTGTTGCAAGCACACTCCTGTTGTTTTATTGAACATCTTGATCTGCACATGGCGAGTCAACAACTTTTGAACCCTGATCGCTGTGCAAATCTGTGAGCTGGCAGTTGACTGTGATCTGGTGTCAAAACCGGAGATTTCTGGTCTGGCAAAACGAATGACTCAGTGCGGGCGGCCATGCTGATGCGCTGCTTCTGAGAGTAGTGAAAGATGTTTGACGAGCTACATTCATCTAATTTGGCTCAGGCACTTCATGTCGCGTGTGCCAAATGAGCACAAGTACAACGCCTGTAAGAAATTCAGTTACTGAGCCAACTACGAAAGTACGACATCATGGGAGCAACTTTGAATAAAGACTGCAAGAAGGTGCACATGACTGCATGGAAGCATCTATCTCCATTTCCTTATCTTCTTCAATCGTGTGCTGTTGAATAGCAACTTCCCACTGTTTTAGGAGCTTCAGCTCGTCAAGCTCGGTGTGATTTACGCATCCAATAGGTGTGAGTTTGAATAGGTGTGAGTTTTTTGGAATAGGTGTGAGTTTCTGAGTTTTGAGTTTTTTTGAGTTTTTGAATAGGTGTGAGTTTGACGATCTCTGATTCTTGCCTGCACGTGATTTGAAGGCCAGGCCTGCCAGTGTCGTCACGTCCAAAAGTTCACCGCATTTGCGAGGAGCAAAAGCAGAAGCACTTGTCGCAAGCATGCGCGTATGCCCGCCTAATCATGACAGTGTCTAGCGCTGTCATGCAAGATGCCATATGACACGGAGGCTCTCAATGATAACACATATCTCACAGCCTGAACCCATTGGTTTCATAAGACTGCTGTTGGCCTCTCGACGTTCTCTTGCTTCTGCAATGCATAGCATATTGTTGTCAGCACTTTTGAAGCCGATGTACATAAGTGCTAACATATTTATCAAGGACACTGCCTTACTGAGCTGCCCAGAGATCTCCATACTACCTCATGATCCTAGGAGACGCCTGACCAGTTTTTGTATGTTGGGCAAACTACTGAACCGCCAACGTAGCTAATACAAACACTTGATACTTCCTGCCGCAAGGATTAAGTATTCTCTGACCAGTACACCACCAGGAGCTCCCCGGCCTGGACAGTTCTTCACATTCTATCTGAAGAGAGAGAGAAGGCGCGCGGTGCCCTTTATGCAGAAGGGAGGCCAACATACCATTTTTGCAAGAAGAACAAATAATTATCGAAGAGGGGCTAAGGTAAGAGGAGAAACCAATAGTAACTGAAAGGAGATTCGAGTATACACGAGTGAGTACATGCATATCCAACTGAATGATCTGGGGAGCCCAGGCAAGCCAGTGGCCTGGCTTAGTGCGCGCCGCAGATGTATGGCTAGAGCCGGGAATGCTGCAAATCATGCTGGAATCTGTAAGAAACAAATGAACGGGGCGAGGCTGTGATAGGTCGTCCCACGATTATGGACCTCGGTCCACAAAGAAAGCGCGGCCAGATTGACTGGTGGCTGGGAAAGGCCAGCCCAGAGGAATGGACAAGGTCTGAAGGAGCCGGAGTGCGAAGGACTCCGGCTCCTTTGCACTCCGGTCCAGAGGAGTCAACAAACGTATTCCACGCAGAAAGCAAGCCACCAAGCATGGCTGCTCAGTGACCCCTCGCCGTCACCGAATGATGCCGGCAGAGTCGTGCAGATTCTTGCCAGTCGCAGGCTGGACAAAATCTGGGTTGCCGGATACCAAGAGGACGCAGATGTAGTCCATTCGTGGATCGGGACAAGGTCTTCCCACAGGGCGATCATGCGCCCCGGCGCCTGCTGCGTTACCGGGCGGCCCTCCGAAGCATCCAAGGCCCTGACGGATGGGCGGGCCCGCCGTTGGACGTTACGAGAGGCCGACGGAACGAGAGGCCGGCCAGCGCCGTATGACGAGGCGGCAACGAGGCTTCGCACGACCGTTGCAAATCTCTCTCGCTTCTCCGCCCGCTGCGCCGCAATTGCCGCCGCGGCCCGCGACGCCGATTCCGCCGCCGCCGCCGCCGCCATGGCAGCGGGCGCGGCCNCGCCACCGCCAGTGCCGCCGCCGTTGCCGCGGCTGCGCGGCTGGCTGAGGTGAGCCTGCGTTGTTGCTGCGAACGGCCGAGCCGGCAGGCCTCAGTCCGCCGCAGGCGCAGCAAACCCCGCAAGCCCCCTCGCTCGCCGTCGCATGCGCGGCAGCCTCGGCGCGAGCGGCGCCTCCGCCGTAGCGGGACGGCGGCGGCGACGTCTGGATAGCCTGCGCGGGCCGCGCAGCCTGCAGCCGAGCTGCTCCTCCAGGCACCTGCTAAGTCTCGTTGACCACGCCATCGCCGTGGGATGGTGGTGCAACTGCAAGATAACCAGGGACTCAAACGCATCTAGTTGCACAATAACTGCTAACTGCTAACTTGAAAGATTCATGCTGCGGCCGGGTCATCCATCGCCTGTCGTCTCTTGGAGCGCAGGCCGGATGCGGGACATGGAGAAGCCGGCGGGGCCCAAGGCCGCCGCCGCCGGGCCCGACGCCGACACTTCCATGGGCAGCCCGGACGGCCCCGAGCCGAGCGCTGCCGCCGTGCCGCCACCGCCTCGCACGCCCGAGGGCCGCTCCGCCCTCCGGCTGCCCGTCGCGCAGCCGTGTGGGTCTCCGCCACCGAGCCGGCTGCTGCTGCAGCGGCAGCTCTTCCAGCGGGCGGACGGAGACGGCCAGGCCGTGAAGGCGAAACCCACAAGCCCTTCTCGTACCAAGCGGCGGCGGGAGACGGTCCGCCTGAACGTCGGCGGCACGCTGTTCGAGACGTCGGCGGACACGCTGGTCACCCGCGACCACCAGTCCATGCTGGCTGCCCGAATGCTGCGCTGGCAGAGCGGCGCCTCGGACGAGCCCGGCGGCGTCCTGTGGCTGGACCGCGACGGCGGCCTCTTTGGCGACATACTGAACTACCTCCGGACTGGCCGGGTGTTCCTAACCAAGGAGGGTGAGCTCGAGGTAAGCCGCACGCCATCACTTGCAAGCCTCCATTCGACATTCTGTTACAGGAGGGCCATTGAGCATGTACTGAGTCGAAGTGCAAGTAATTTCCATCCTGTCACTGCTCCTAACACGGGAGGCCCTCGTGGAAATCACTGCCTGCTTTGTGACTTTGGAGGATGGAATGTCTAACAATCACGATCTTGGCGAAGGCTCATTGCGATCGTGATTCACAAAGTACGACAAGTGACGCTTTGTGACCTGCCCACTGTCAGGGATTGAAGTGCGAGGCCGAATTCTACGGCCTCAAGGGCCTGTCGGACCTCTGCCAAGAGCTGCTGGAGACGCGCAAGCGTGAGGCTGCAGCAGCTCAGTTGAGGGAGGAGGCATCTGATAGCCTTGGCAAGGAGATCCTGCGGGAAGTGCGGGCGACCAAGGAAGCCATTCTGCTCGCGCTGTCTCAGCAAAGCCAGCAGAGCAAGGAGGCCATGCAGGCCCTGCTACATGCACGCAGCGCATATGATGTCCAGGAATTTCGCATAGATGAAGATTTCTGAGCCCAGCATATTGTGCACTGCACAAAAGGCCAGGTCACTGGCTCGGCAAAGGCTTCGCTTCACAGCAAGACACCCCTCTGTTATCACATGCCCTTGGCATCTTAGTTCTTCAACTGATGACTCGGTGCTTCCAGTGTGGAACTCACAAGCTCGACAATTTTGTTGCCCTGTACAATTAGCTTCTGATAAGCTCTTGGTTCCACTATCAAGCGGTTTCATTTGTGCTGGTGGCAAATGCAGCAACACGAGTCTTGATGCCACATTGGAGCACTGCTCCATGTGCAGAATACGAGCTTCATTGTGCCACTTGGTATGCTTTCGTTGAATGCTGCCAGCACCTTCACTTGGTGGAACTACTACTTCACTGTTAGCAGAGCAGATTGTCATAGAGGATTTTGGAGCTGCAAGGGACAAGCAGAGGCACACATAAGGCAGGCTTGGCATCCCGCAATGCCAAGCCTGAATGCCAATGGTCACAGTGTCCAATCATGCCAAGCGCTTCAAGCTAACAAGCAAATAGCAACTATGCATCCATGTCTTTGTACAGTCCGCCCCAATCATAGAAACTTGAGGCAAAATAAGGTTCCTCTGAGACGCTATGCAGCAATCTGCTGCAAACTATCTGTACCAAGCGAAGACTCAATCCACATGCACGCCACAATGACACCATTGTGAGATGTGCTTTATAGTTGAAGCCTTGTATATGACGATCTTATTGGTAGGTTTGTATGGGTGCTTCTCCGCCTTGCTCGGAGCCATGAAGCTGATCACGGGAGGTTTCAGCCTCCTCTCTGACGTCGGCAGTACCACCAACAGGCAACTGCTGACCGAACTCCTGCCGGGCAGCATCCCTCTGGTCCACGTGCTGCTCTTGCTCATCTGCGGCGTACTCTGCAGCAGGAGGCTGAACCTGGGCTCGTCGATGGTGGATTGCGGCAGCTGCCTCAGGCATCAGAGGCTGCGGGGCCGGTGGAGGCCGCCAGCCGGCCCGGCCACCGCCGGGAGCCTCCTGCACCCCACCGCTGCCGCTGCCGCTGCCACTGGCGCTGCCTGACGGCCCCAGATTTGGGTTTGAAGCAACGGCATATTGAGCGCCATACAAAGGCGTGTCTGCAGCCAGCGGGCCTCCCTGAGAGTGATCGAGCTCAGTGATGGTGACGCCACTGGGTCTGACAGGGGCGGGCTCCTGCAATGCAGCCTGCCTCCGCCACCATGGGACTGTAGAATCAGCTGCCGTTGCATCCGGCAAGATGGTCGTTGCAGTAACGTTGACCTTCACAGTGGGCGCTGCAGCTTGGCTGGCCGTAGCGGAGCCTGTGTGGTAGATGGGGGCAGTCGAGGGCTCGAAAGCCTGCGGGGCTGCGTACGGTGGAAGTTGCGCTTGCTCCCATGGCTGACCAGCAAGACAATCAGGAATGCGATTTAAATAGAGTGGCTGGAGAAAGTGGTCATCTCTCAGCTCCATCAGCTCCCACAAATGCACATCAATACATTTCACTGGTTTTGCTCCAAATTTAATTTACATGTGCAGAAATGAGCACTACAGGAGATACAGAAGCAACTCCTGCTCTGTCTTGGATGCCACTACTCATCCACCACCGACCTTAAGCGGTGGTCTCATGCGGGAACTAGAAGGCATTTGCCCAGGGTTGGGTGGCTTGTCATTGATCTCCTGTCACAGGTACACCACAGAAAGTGTTAAAGCAATAGCTGCTGCATGCTTGGTAGATTGCAAACACCATTTAAGGATATGCCTTGGTAAAACAAATGAAAGGCATCAGATAAGTGCCAGGCTGTGTTCGTTACTCGAATGCCTGGAGGCCTCTCTCCTCGCTGGACCATTTCTAGGACCTGAAAGTCGTGTTGGAAGGCAACTTTTATTTAAGCCAACAACACCTCTTGGTGTAGAAGACCATATTGTATCTTGTTTCATATATACAACACCAGAGAAGGCTGTGTCTGACATGCAATTTGAGAGGGCGTGCAGATTATTGCTAGTGGATGGTCTAAGTTGTAAGTCACGGACATCAAGGTATGACTGAGGATGTGTGGCCTCCCCTGCACTCAAGAGACGGTTGACGAAAATGCAGATCACAAGGTCAGAAGCAATCAACACAGAAAAGGGAATAATACGCCCTCACCAAGTGGCCAGCCCTTATAACAATCCTAGATGAGGCAAGCAATTGATGATCTGATCAACCGGTTAAACTTTGTCACAGGTCTCCGCAGGATATTGGTGTTACAGGAGGGGGCTATCGCATTACCAGCAAGTGGACTCTGCCCCTTTGGAGGTGCCGCCAACCTTGCTGCTTCAAACACCTGCGGCAGCTCACAGACAAGGGACCTGCACTTAGGGCTATGATCACAACTATCTCTTCAACCACTCTAGCACAGGGCAACCTGTGCTCCTTGTTATTCAGTCTGCACTTAACTGCTTTCAAATCTCCAACTTTGCAACTTGTCTACAAAGCAGCAGTTATGACTTGTTTCAGTCCATCGAGTACAGCACAGAGCTTTTTAGGCACACACACCTGACCATCTGAAGGACCTGTACCAGCGGTTGCGCTTGTAGGGGCAAATTTGAGAGGCCCAAGACTACCAGTGGCTGCTATCTGATGAGCTCCGCCAGCTTGCGGTAATGGAGTAGCCGCTGCTGATTGGCTAAGCAAGAGCTCCTTGACTTGCGCGAGCTGGGCTTGGATGCTGTCGAGGCCAGGTTGCTCGGGCTGCTTCTGGTAATGTTGCTCGGGCTGCTTCTGATATGTTGGTGTACTGCCCACTTCAGCCGGACCGTTGCGGACGTGCCTCAGCTCTGTCAATTTCGAAGTTACTAAGTTCGAGGCTTACAAGGATAGCTGATGGGCCAGATGGGCCAAGAGCATGATGCGGCCCAAAAAGCCATGCAAGCCCATGCTGCCATTACCTTGTCTCAGGTCTTCAATTGTCAGGCTTGGCTCTGCGGGGGTGCGAGGGGCTTCCTTTATGCCGGCCAATGCATTTTTCACCTCCAGTGCCTGTACCTCCAGGACCTTGACAAGCTTGGCTAACACCTGACAGTCTGCAGCAGGCAACAAGTTTGAGACCAGAGACATCCGATCAGATGGTGCATCCTTCGGACCTACACCATGTCTGCAACACATCCAAGTGCTATGCCTGACACATTTGAGAAACACATCACGTGACTTGCAGTTTGCGTATTGTGCAGAATAAAGCCAAGTGGGAAATGGCCTGCACTAAGTTGCAGCCACTTACCATCAAATCTTGCAGCAGACAGCTCCCTCACAGCTTCAGCAGTGCTCATTGCTGCTGCAGCGGCTGATTGAGCAGCCTGCTCAGCAGGAGTGAGGACCTTAGGAGCAGGACTCTCTTCTTTCATCTGTTTTCCTTGTGAGTCATCCAGAATGAAAGCTCGCAGCCACGACTTCAAGCGGGGCAATATGAGCCTCTGCAGCAAAAGCAAGAAGCAAATGGGTCATCAGCAAGCTGTATAATTGAAGCCTTACATGCCACTCTGACCATGGAAAGAAGGCAACTCTCGTGCTGTGAAAACCACTATATGGAGACCCATTGAGGAACACATGCAGCAAAAGCAGTCAAAAGCTAAGCAAATGAAAATAATGACAGCCCAAGACTGCTGCTAGCTGCTGAGAAAAGTGATGGGAATATGCACCTGGCCAACAACCGCAGTTCCAGCTCCAGCAGCACTTAGGATGCCCAGTGCCAAGACCATCTGTGTCCATCTCACCGGCTGCTTAACGGCAGGGGTAAGAGCAGCAGGCACAAGTGTGGTGCCAGAAACAGTGGGTTGCACAGTGGGTTGCACAGCCACCAGCTGCTGACCGGGTGCCAGATGCTGCTGAGACGGCTGCTGCTGCTGCTGCTGCAGGGCTGCCTGCAATGGCTGAGCTGCTTGCGTATACGTCGACTCTGGCGTGGTGGATGTGGTGGTTGTGGTCGTAGTGGTGGACGGCGCATCCTACAGGCCCACAGGGCTCAGATTACCACTGAGCCCCACCGAGCCAGCCCAAGAGACTGGCAGGCTCCCCCATGTAATATAAAGCTACTAGAAGTGGACACTGACATGCTATGATGCAACTACTCTAAGATAGGACTGGAGAGTCTGCAGCGACCATAACTGGAGAAAATTAAGGCCGTGGAACGGCGCTGGTTGACAGCAATGACGAGCTTAGGCGATACTGACAACAGCAAACAGCTTATGATGTCCTGTGTAGGGACAACAGAAGCCCGGCCTAACGGAAAATGTGGATAAGGTGGCGGTCTTACAGGCACGCGCGTGAAGGCCTCGTCAATCTCCGCCGGCGTCAGGCCCTTGCGCTCCAGGAACGACCGGCGGTACTTGACTGGCGAGCCCTGCACCTTGGGGTGCGACAAAAAGCTGACGGCGTTCTCGACCTGGTCCGGCCGTATCGGCGCGGGCGCCGGCGCGAAGGGGCTGGCCTTCGACGGCGGCTCCGCTGCTGCCGCTTCTGAGACGGATTGTGCTGGCACCGCCACCGGCTCTGTCAAGGGACGACCACGGCGGCCAAGGCCTCGCATGTCAGCAACTAACGTCGAAACGCGCGGACTTGCTGGACGCCGTGCCGCCGTGAGACGTCGCGGGAAGCCCGCTGACGAGCGCCGCCGACTGAGCCGCCGCCATCGCCGCCGCAAAACCGCGCGCGGCACGGTGGAGGAGACGGCGCGGCGGAGGGGACGGCTTCGCTGGAGCGCTCACCGGCGAGGGCGGCGGGCGCCGCCGCGGCGGGGGCGTCGTCGTCGGCCATGGCGCAGGGCTCGCGGCGCACTTCCCGCCGCAGGAGGCGGCGGGCGAGGCGGACACTGACTCGACACTTCACGTCGGTGTTAACGGCCACTTGACGTTTATCGTCAGCTCAGAGTCAGTCCGCGACGGGTTGCCACGGCTGCCGGCGGGCCCGCCGAGACGGCGGCCGACGCCGTTCCACAGTGGGACTTCCCAAGCGGTGAGACGACGTAAGGTCCCAATGGCTGTAAGCCCTGGGGGACGGACTCGCGCTTCTGCGGGCCCGCCACCGCCGCCGCCGCCGCCGCCGCCGCGGACGGCGACGGCGATGGCGACGGCGACGGCGACGGCGACGGTCCCCTGACCGCGGACAATCTGCCCCGGAGGGCTCGGCTTGCCTCTCTCGCTGCTTGCGCTGCCCTTCATTGACAGCCTCCCGGGGTTCAGCGTGGCTACCTCTGGAAGGTCTGCTGCATGCGGGCTCCGACGGCAATGGCGGACGCCGTGCTGGAGCGGCGGCTGCGGCCGCTGTACGACGCCGTCGAGTCCGGCAACCACAAGGCCGCACTCAAGCTCGCAAACACGCTGCTGCAGAAGCACGCCAGCAGCCAGCACCTCAAGGTTGCCTGCGCTTCCCCGCTATCTTGAGCTTTCGTTTTCCTTTTGCCGTTGCCATTGATGGCTTCATCTTTAGGGCCCGCCAGGCCATTGGCTCCTTTCAGTCCGTGTGTCTCTGCCCTTCTCATTTTATGACCACATCGTGAAAGTCACATCAGTTGCAATCTCCCGTGTTGACTCAAGGCTCTTCTATAGATATATACCGTTGGCTATGCTGCTTTCATTAAGCACGCGCACAGTGGTGGCACTCGGCTGCTCTGCAGATGCTGAAGGCCTTGACTCTGGAGCGCATGGGCAAGAAAGAGGAGGCTCTTGCTGTCTGCTTGGAGGTCAAGGCGGAGGTCCCGAGAGACTTGAACGTGCTCGGGGACTTGGACCAGGTTCTCAGCCGGCTGGGACGACGTATGGCCATTGCCCTTCTTGCAACTCCTCGTCTTCTTTTCCATGTGCTGTGTTGGCAGCTATTGCTGGACTTTGGACCAGCCTTACTCAGGTGTCTCGTTATGCTCGAGTGCAGTAGACGACGTGGTCGAGTGCCATGAGATTGCGGCTGCAAAGTACCCAGACGACCTGGATCTGAACGTGGCGCTTTTCCATGCTTACGTCCGCAGATACGACTACGTTAAACAGCAGCTGGTCAGTGCAATGAACT
The DNA here is from genome assembly GCA_009602725.1 of Spirogloea muscicola. Classification (NCBI taxonomy): domain Eukaryota; kingdom Viridiplantae; phylum Streptophyta; class Zygnematophyceae; order Spirogloeales; family Spirogloeaceae; genus Spirogloea; species Spirogloea muscicola. Next base: position 86,287 of record WELB01000003.1, on the reverse strand, counting down.
TTGTCTGGCACTCTCTCTCTCTTTCATGCTGTTTGAAGTGATTCAAAGGACATACATTAGTTTCTCTTCTTCATTGCAGTTGTTCTTCTCATCTGCAGGTCTCGATGAGATTGTATAAGAAGTACGGAGAGGAGCGCTATTTGCTCTGGGCAATTTGTAGTCTAGATTTGCAGGTCGGTTGTAACCTTCTGAGTGAGGCAGAGAAAAGGCAAATGCGATGTATGACAATTCAGAGTAGCTATCTTGTCAACGATCATGTGTATGTAACTTGCTTGCAAACCCAGAAGGGCAACTTGCTACCAGTAGCAGTTTCTCCTGTAAGCACTTGGCCAGTTTTTGAGGTAACATGTGATGTCAAGAGAGCACATGCAAATATCTGAAGCTTTTGTTCCACATGCAGTGCAGGCTACAAAAGACAAAGCAGGCAGGGCGAAGCTACTTCAGTTGTCAGAGGCACTGCTGAGGAAACGACTTGGCGCAGATGGATTTCAAGATTTGGATTGTGAGCATATATTTTTTGCACAGTGCAGCAATATGTGCTAAGATGATGTCTGAAGGTCACGAGGTTGAATGGCTATCACTTAGCGATTGCTGTGAATTAGTTGGTCGATTTCTCCTCTTCAACTCACTGAGGCAGGAGCAGTGTTTCTAATCAATAGCCTGTCTTGTGCGCCTGCAGCTCTGCTGATGTTTGTGAGCATTCTTCAGCAGCAAGAGAAGTATACTGCTGCCCTCGAGTTGATTGAAGGCAGTCCTGGAAAGTTGTTCACAATAGAATCAGAACGTCTGCAATTGCAGGTAAGAAAATTGGTCAGCCCCTGCTGTAAGTGCTTGGTCAGAAAGAAGCTTCTGGCATTTGACTGTCTGAGCTTGTCGTAAGTCCTTGCTGCACTTGCTGGCACTATCAAACTTGATGAGGGACAACAACATATAATTTCTCTTGAAGCTACTATGCAGGGTTCGTTGTTGATGCAGCTTCACCGCTTTGATGATGCGGTGGAAGTTTACACAAGGATCCTTTTAAAGAGGTGACTTGTCGTCTTTCTGCCAAACACATCCCAAGTGACCGATTCGTTTTGCTCTCCATTACTGAAAAGGATCATTGGTGAAAGGATGAAACGTTTAGATTTCATCCTTTCATCCTTTCCCTGTGAAAAGGTTGTCAAAAGCAATTGCTGAAAGAGATGAGATAGTAAAGAGAAGGTGTGCATCAAGCTTACCAGCACATATCTTGGCTTAGAACCCTGTTTGCATGCAGTCCAGATGACTGGGCGACACTCCTGGCATATTTGGATGCTCATCTTAGAATTCCTGCAACATATGAGTCAGCTCAAGAGCATGCCATGGATAAAATGCTAAACCTGACATTGGAGGAGGGCTATGCTTCGCCTCCTCCTGACATGATTGGAAATGTGAGATACTTGTCTCGCTCAGATACATGTATTTGCTTCTCTTTAGAAACACTTTCTGTTTCTGAAGAGAATTATCATTCTGTTTGCCTTTGAGTTGTCTGGTTCTTGACTGAGTGTTGGGGCCTCTACTCATCCAATTTAGCGACCAGCTGTTACTTCTGTTGGTTCATCAGCTACATATTATGAGTTGATGCAGCTGGAGGAGAAATTTCAGCATGCTCAGCAATTCTTGAGCAAGCTGCAATCAAGCCAAGCGGACATGCTGCAGAGAGGACCCTTTTTGGCCCTTGTGGAGCTCAAACATCGCAAGCTCAGGCTATCTAAGAGCCTGCCTGTGAAAAGCCTCTCTGCAAAAGAATTTGCTGAGTCGATTGTGACGTATTTTGCCAGGTACTATTTTTCTGAGCAGGCTGTACATACACATCTAACAGGACTTCAAAGTGCTGCAACAGCGAGAGGAAACCTCAAGATTGTGCTAATAGGGCAAGAGGAGGTCTATACCGCTGCCAAGTATCATATTGTGAATATTTTCTTGGGACTGAATGAGGCATGTGTGCCATGTCAGATTCGGGCACATGGTCAGCTTTGCATCAGATGTCAAGGCATATGCCCTGGATGTGGAAGCCGCTGAAAAGGCATGGCTCGCCGAGGCTTTGTGCTCTGCCGCTACAAGCAGAGCATGTACTGCAGTCGAGCAGCCAGTGAGGGATCTGAGGAGCCAGGTAGCGGCACTCCAAGTGCAGGAGCAACTCGAGTATACATCTAAGTTGGCAGATGATGGTAAGGGTGGTAAAACGCCAGCTAGAGCCCTCTTTGGAGTATGACCTTGTACGTTACCTTCGCATGACAGTTGATATCCTTTCCCACGGCTTGTCTGTCGTCCAGAAGCCAAATCACTTCTGTCTGCACTTGAAGGTAATAGCTGATACGTAGTCAATTTCTCTCATGATGCTTGTGACAGCACTTCTTCGACATTCTGCCAGGCTGGCTGGCCTTTACCGTGAAAGCCTGCCCCTGTCTGCTGAGCTTGACGAGAAGGAACGAGGTCATGGAGAGGAGCTCATTATCCTCTCTGTCAACTGTCTAGCTGAGGTGCCAGACTCATGAGCTGCTATGGTGCTTGCTATCACTGCTGAGTATAGGGGTCTTAGCTGTGAAATTAGTATATTGAGATATTTTGGGTACAGTTGGACAGTTGATCTTGTAGCTGCTTGTTGTGACACTCTTGCCCATGCTTGCATAGGCACTCTGCCAGGTATTCGAAGGGATGTAATTATGCTTACCGTCAATGACTGGCAGCTATACTGCAGGACCAGAGATGAAGGATATCTTCTTGAAGCAATCTTAGTACTTGAGCATGGCCTCTCTCATAGAAGGTAAGCCCTTCATGTCATTGCTTTCCATATCTGTTGTTCTTGCACTCTATCTCACAACAGATGATAGTGGTACTAAGCAGACATATCAACAAATGCAGATACAGTCCCCAGTACAAACTCATGGTGATCAGCCTCTATGGTAGTCTTGGTGCCACTGAGAAAGCTTGGCAGTGGTCAGTGCCTGCCTACAGCATCCCACATGAGCATCCCAATAAGTGAACCTCTATCAGGATTGAGACTTGCAGACTATTGTAGTTGTGCAGACTATTGTAGTTGTGAAGAAGAGAAACAAGGACTTGATGCTATCCTGATGCAGTTTAGCACAATTGAGAAGCAAGTAAAACTTGTTATCACACAGGCTTGGACCTCAGACTGCAGCTGCTGAGCATGTCATTCAGGTATGAGCTGCTTGAAGTCAAGCACATCATGCTGGAGACAATGACTCATCACATTGTCCCTTTTCTACTCGACGCGGGACACTGGAAGCCGCTGGAGTCACAGTACAATGCTTTTACTAAATTTCACGACACCCACATCCGAGAAGCTGCTGACTTCACAATCATGGCTTACCGACACAGCACCTATGGGAAGGTACTGCATGTCCTTGGTGTGAGCCTGCATGACGAGGGCTACTTAAGATCACTGAAAGGTGGAAGCATCCCTTTGGGCGTGCTCTGGCTTGCATCCCAAGCTTTCTGTACAGCTGCAGATAAAGCAGTCATACTGTCTACACCCGGCAAGTTGAACTTACAGTGATGCAAATGCAGGTACGGGAGTTTGTGGAGTTCAAGGAACGACTTGAGCAGTCCTTTCAGCGTCAAGTTGTGCAAGTAGAGGTAGCTCTGATGGACATAAAGAAAGGTGCTGATTGTTTCACTGAGGTGGAGGTGCTGATGCGAGGCAAGTCCTGTACTACTCCTTTACTTCAAGATCATGGCATCACGAGCACTGCGTCTCTCTCCTTCAATGAAGACCTCTCTGGCCGTCCCTGGTGGTCTCCCTCTCCAGAGTACAATCTACTTCATGGTGAGGTCACCTACTTCTCTGCTTATGCACAATAAGTACAGCACCTGATCTGCCTTTGAATGTATTACTTGCTGCACTGCTCAGCTTCTCATGCCACAGAACCTTTTCGAGCCGCGCTTGATACAAAAAATGAAGATGAAGCAGGACGGGCGGCTGGCAGAGGTTGGCACCGAGCAGAGACTAAGGTAGTGACTGACCTGGGCTTGGAGTCGCAGTGCTTACGTCATGCAGTTGCAGTGCTTACGTGGTGCTTAATGTTGAGGCTGAAATCAGTTGGGTTGGTACTTATGGGCCCAGACTTGTGAGACATGCAGGAGGAGGTAGATGAGAGGCACTCGAGATGGTTATCTGAGGCTGGTGCTCGACAAGCACTACTTCAGATGCTTCATATGGCAATCTGTGCAATGGACAGCGAGAGTCAAATGTCAGCATCTAAGATGAGGAGTTTACTTTCAGAATATTTGGCTCATCAGCAAGGAACTCAACAGCTAGTACCTGAGGCAAGGCAGATGGCACATGCTGCAAATGGATACCAGAAGGTACTATTTTCTGAGATGCTGTCCTTTTAGCGGACGGCAGAAGCTGGCTGCAGAAGTACAAGTACAAGTAGCATTTTTCAGAAGGCTTGTGCTACTGTTTTCTTAAGGCTGACCTCTGGCATACAACATGCACCAGATGCCAGCAATTGCCCTTGCAGCTGGTTCCTGATATGATCTTGGCAACCCCCGTTGCTCTTTTTTGTCACAGGAAGCAGTAGAATCTGCTGGGCCTTCTTTTTCTTTGACAACAGCCACATTTGCCACGGCTGCCGGAATGCTAGAGATTCAAGATCCAACTTACACGCAGTTAGATGGCCCTCCGCTGGTCAGCCAGTTTGAGAACCTCGGGAGGATGCTGCAGCTCGCGATAGCACAGGTCAGTCAGGGCCTTGTTGAGCCTTCGGGACGGTCGGCAGCAGGCAAGGCAGGGGTTGGCGAGGCCGTTGTCTGCCCTCCACAGGCGGTGTTGCAGCTTACCAGGCTCGTGAACGAGGACTTGGCCTGGCTGGTCCTCTGCTCACAGGTATGGGCCAAGTCTGTTCAGTCCAAGGCAGCGCCAGCTGCAAAGAGGAAGAAGAAGAAGGCAGGCAAGGAGGTGGATGAAGCAATGCAAGGAGGCAGAGACAGCCAGAGACTGACTCATGTTCCTTTGCTTGCAGAGCTGAGGGCTGCTCTTCTGTCATTCATTAACGCCTTCAGGCAGTCCCTAGTAGAGCTTGAGCGTGCATTATGCACGCACTTAGCAAGGCCTGAACTTGATCACGTGCCTTTGCCTGGCCTACAAAGCGAGAGCAGTACGTCGTTTACGCACCCACCTCAGAAGGAGGGGACAGCTCAAGCGGACTGTGTGGTCCCAGGCGTCGTTTTGCGGTGTCTACTTGGGTCTGGTTCTCCCTCTGAGGAGGTTGTGCGAGTGCAGATATCTCTAGTCAAGGAGCTCGTAGACAGCCAGCAAGCAACACTTAGGTCAGCCCTCAGCGTCTTGGAAGGCCGACGGACGTTATTGGAAAGGCTGGAGCAGATGCTTAGTGTTGCTGGATAAATCACAGGCAACATGCTTCTCATAAGCCACCTTCTTGGTATATTGCCTGATGCCCCTCAGATATAGGATTACAGATGCCTGAGCAGGTTAGCAGCTTTCTTGTGCATGCTTGTTAGCTGTGTAATCAGCATTGAAGAGGTGTTGTAATTGCAGATGCACGAATGGGAGGTTGGCTCTGAACTGTTGCTTTGGAAGGTGCTCATCTTGCTGTTGAGACTCCTCGTCTTGCTGACGCTCATATGCCTGACAGGCAATCTGTCTAGGGTTCAGAGTCTCACTGCACCCTTGTGCGTGCCACCATCAGCCATCATCCATGTCGGATGAACTGGCTGTCGCTGTCATGGCCGACCAGAGAATCTGCCAGCGTAGTGCAGTGCTGCACCAGCCGGGAAGAGCAACGCTCGAGTCATTGAGGAAGGCACCGTGTATTAGAAAGAAATGTAGGCCAAATGGCCAGGTACGAAGGCAAGCACATCTAAAAATCTACATAACCTACAGCAGATTGACCCGCTCAATAACCACGGGTCAAAACATAAATGTCAGTACTCGATGCATGAATACTAGATGCCAGGAACGGAGCCCTTCTGCCATCTACTAGAGCTCGCCCAGCTTTCTGGTGCAAGGCACTAGCCTGAGCACGCTGCAAACAGGCCGAAACTCGTCGTCGCAAGAGCGACAAATTTGCAGCTGGCAAGCCCATCTCAGCCGGAAACACATCTGCACGTCGAGTGTAGCCTAGATTGGCAATGTTCTGAAGCAGAGTGTGGAAGCGAGGACCCAGACAGCCAAAGATGTCGATTGCAGCTGGCAGGAGTTGATCGCATTGGAAGTAATCGGAGTAATGCCGCAGTTTTCTTTGCTCTGCTCCGCCCACTGCGTGCCCAGCAATGTTTGTTGATGCTGGGCCTTTATATGCCTCCGTAACAACAACGTCGACCAGGGCCCGTGGTCCTCCACCAGGTTGCACGCCCACAATGTCAAGTGTGCGGCGATGATGACAATTGAGGGAGAGTAGTGCTGCAACGACAAGGCTCAGTAGCCTTCTGAGAGGAGCTGTGCATGAAGCCCCAACCAAATATTCATTGCAATCACATTATTTTTTCTAAGTGCTCTGCCCTTTCCTGTCGGGGTCCCCCTGAAGCCTGTCTTGTATAGTGTGGGCTGACCCTTTCAAAATTCAGATTTTCCAAGTGGAAGAGCTTCTTCCTTCTTGAAGAGCTTCTCTCAGGTTGGGCCATCACCTGGCAACTCTAAGAAGGTTGAATTGATGGATTTGGAAGGCGCAAAGTAACTCAAACTCACTCCATTACTCTTGTATATGGCAGCTCCTGCCAGAAGAGCACCAAGTCGGTTTTACAGGAAAAATTGGCTCTTCCAATGCAAGGCAATCTATGTGAGAGGCCAGCCCAGAGCATTGTACAAGGCCTGAGAGGCCGGAAGGCGCAAAGAAACACGCAATTACTCTCCGTGGCTTCTGCGAGTGGGCGCTCAAGAACCTCTAGTCAGCAAGTGCAGATCAGAGTAACTAGAGGGAAGGTTGACCCGTCTGGCGTGGAGGCCGTCCGCCTTCTGTCGTAGCAGCATGACCGAGGAGTCCACCAAGAAGCCGGCCTCCACGAGGATGCATAGCATCGCGGAGGAGGCCGTGCGCTGCCGTCCGCTCACCACCGTGGGCACATCGAGGACATGAGCGGCCAGCTCCGTAGTCTCGGCCCCCCTTTGCTCCTCGGTCTACCGCCGCCCTGCCTAGTGCTTCCTGCTCGCCATCGACACTCACGGGGCGTTTGGCGCTCGGTGGCTCGAGCTTTTACACCAGCTCTGACGCAGCGCTGTCTCCCGCTGGTACCATACGGAGCAGGCGGATCCATTGCAGCAGGCTCTCTCGCGCAGGTATATCGCATGCAGTGTCAGTCTCGCTGCAGCGGTCAATGGCAAGCGCGCTGCATCTGCGTGCCGGTCGCGCGTTGGGTGCAGCCTCTGGCCCTGGCCAGAGACCGGCTACTCGGAGACTGGTTCCTCCGACCTGCGGCTGCTCAACAGGGATTACTGAGTACCAAGTAGATCCTTGGTTTCCAGCAAGTTACTCGGACTTGATGTTGCTCACTCGCGGGTACTGAGCTTCCATATGCATCATCTCGTATCTAGTGTTGTAGTTTTCCTTTTCGGCACCTTCATTGGCTTTGGATATTGTCCTGGCTTGGCCAGCCCCTCTTCTCTATGAGCGAGCCCTCCTTCTTGTGTGCTTTAGCGCTTTCACTGGCCACTTCGAAGTTTGTTCTTTGTTTTTGCTGTCACCTTAGGCACCTTGGTTTCGGTTTCCGTATTATGTAGCCCTGTTTAGTTTGCCCTAGACTCTGCCTGAACAATGTGTCGCTCTGAATTGGCCTCCATTTCATTTCATGCGCCCCGCGCGCCTTCTCTCTTTTGCTGGCCTCTCCCAGCCACCGCCCCCGCCTGGAAGCGTCAATTATTTGTATCTGGGAGAGCCACTTCTTCTCCGAAGGAACTGGATAGCAGCACACGTGAGAAAGCGCGCGCTCATACATAGAGAAGGCGCGCGGTGCGCATGAATTTTGAAAGGGAGGCCAATCCTAGCCTTACAAAGGCCCATAGAGAAGAACAATTTCGTGTATTTTAAACAAAAGAAGGCCAAATGGCCAAGTACACAGGCAAGCACATCTGAAGACCTACATATCTTACAGCAGATTGACCCGCTCAGTAAACACGGGTCAATACAGTAGAGAAGAGGGGCTGGCAGAAGAAGGGCTCGCCCATTGAGGATGAGGGCTGGAAAAAGCCAGCCCAATAAAGAATGAACAAGGGACGAGAAGGGGCCAGGAGAAGCACTAAGAAAACAAGCACAAGAAGAAACTAAGCAGCTACGAAGCACTCAGTAACCCCTGCTAAGCAGCCTCAGGTCAGAGAGAGAAGTGGCTCTCCCAATGAGGGCAAGGACTGTAAAAGGCCAGCCCGAGAAGAATTGACAAAGATTCGAAGGAGCCAGATGACGGAGGGGCCTATAGCGCTAAGCAGCTACAAGAGGCCTGAAGATGTTATGTCAGACCGGGGGAGGATGGACCACTCAGTAGTTACGAGTGAGAAGCCTCAAATCCGGCAGACCAGCTGCCGGAAAACAATCCCTTGACTTTTCCAGCCCCTGTCCTCAATGGGCGAGCACTTTCTCCTGACGAAAGCCGGAGGCCGCAGCGAGAGCACAGCCAGCACGCAGATGCAAGGCGTGGGCCATGGAGCGCTGAAGGGAGACGGACTATCGCATACGATAAACCTGAGCCCACGAGCCAGCAGCGTTCAAGTCAGCCGGCTCACCACGCCTGCGGGACCCAGCGCGCCGCGCGACCCTGGCCAGCAGGTCGAGCCACTGGGACCCGAGAGCCCCGTGCACGTCCACGGCCAGGGGCACGAACTCGTTTCCAGCTGGGCGGTCAGAGTGTTTGGCCGCCTTGCTGCGAGCGGCCTTCGCCGCAGCGTGGCCAGCCCGCGAGGCAGAGAGCCCCGGGTTGGAGCGGTCGACCACATTCATGGTGACCACATCAGCAATGATGCGCGCGCCGCCGCCCGGCGTGGACGCCACCAGGTCAGAGAGGCTGGTTTCCTGGAAGCGGGTCCCCTGGCCAGAGCCAGAGGCAGCAGCGAGGGCTCTGCCGGCACGCAGGTGCTTCGCGCGGGCCACAGACCTCTGCAGCGAGACGGCCAAGCGCATGCGGTAAACCTGCGCTAGCAACCCGGCGGCAGGGAAGTCCACCGGCTCCCCATGGAAGCGGCGAACGATGGCGTGGCGGGCGAGCTGGTCGAGCAGCTCGAGCCACCGAGCGCCCATCGCCCCGCGGCAGAGGCCAGCCCGAAAAGAACGGACCACCACCTGGGCAAAGCGGCCAAGCAAGTCCCAACGGCGACTTAAGTTGAGCCCGCTGACTCGAGTGGACTCCGAGCCGCCTTCCAGCATAGCGTTGAGCGGGCGCTGCCGCCGTCGCCGCGCTCGCCGGCGCCATGGCCACCGCCCGGCGGCGGCCCGCGCTACCGCCGCCGCCGATGCTGCTGCTGCTGCTGCTGGCCGCCGGCGCGGCGGCGGCGCCCGGGTGGCGGCTGCCGTCCGTGTCCGAGCACCGGTATAGCCCGCGCGACCGCATCCCGCTCCTCGCCGGCAAGGTCGGGCCGTTCCGCAACCCCACGTCGGCGCCCCCCGCCGTCAAACCAGCCGCCCGTCCGCCCACTCCATCGACGCACGCCAGCCAGCATGCCTTGATGGGAGCTCAGCGGGAGCCCGGGATGCGCCTCTCACCATCATAAGCGCCCGACGGCCGGCGCCCGCGCCGCAGCGAGACGTACCGATACTACGACCTGCCATTCTGCAAGCCGGCGCTCCCGTCGGCGCACAAGGCTGAGGGCTTCTTCGAGGTGCTGGAAGGCTACCGCATGGTCCAGTCCCCCTATGACGTCAGCTTCAAGGTCGGCCAGGAGGACGTGCTCCTCTGCAACAGCACGCTCTCGACGGCCGACGTCGAGACGTTTCGGAAGGCCATCAAGGAGGACTACTACGTTGAGGTGCGCGCGCATGCAGCCGATCTGCTGAGCTTTCGCACTTGGCATGAGACCAATGCCCGCCAGGGGCCTGGTGTAGGTAGGACTTCATGCCACCATTGTCACCATTGCTCACACTAGCTGGTACCTTAGAGTTGTTCACGGCGAAATGAGAGAGCATGGCTGCTCTGCCCCTGGCTGTTCCTCCCCTGGCTCGTCTGGCAGATGTATTTTGATGACCTTCCCACTTGGGCCTTCATTGGGAACTCTCGGAACTGGGGCGGTGAGGAGGCTTATTTGCTGGTTACGCAAATGGAATTTGACGTGCGCTACAACGACGACCGTGTCATTGACATCCAGCTTTCAACGAACGACCAGATGGTGGACATCAGCGGGGATGGTCCGCTGACAGTCAGGTTCTCCTTCTCTACAAAGTGGACGGAAGTGGACACGCCGTTTGAGCGACGCTTGGAGAAGTATGCCAGGTACTCATACCTGCCTCAGCACCTGGAGCTCCACGCGGTCGCCATCATCATCTCCTGCGTCACTGTCTTGCTGCTCACTGGCATCCTTGTCACAGTCCTCTGGCGCGTCCTCAAGAACGCCATCCTCAGGTGGGAGACCTTATCTCCCTGCCTCATAGGGTGGTGTAGCTCCACTGCAGATCATCATCTCATCATCACACATGGCGAGTACAAGGAATCAATGAAGTCTGCATTCCATTATTGATTCATTGAGCCGTATGCTTGCTGGGCAAGTAGCAGGGTGCAGGCTTGACAGGCTCGCAAAGGCTGCAAAGCATTGAGGACTTACTAGGGGAGTGCAGGCTTTAAGACCTCTTTTACTCGCCACGTACACTGCCCTTGTCTTAGACATGTGCACTTCCAGTGCTGCTGAATTCATCTGAGCTTCCAAGGGCTTTGATGCCCAGTCCTTTGCGGGGGCTTACATTTCTCGCTTGCCTCTTTGTATCTGCATTTGCAGATGCACTTTGGAAAGGGAGAGCGCCAATGTGCAAGAAGAGAAAGGGCAGAGAAGCATCCTTGAGGAAGATTTCAGCCTCCCGCCCCATGCCAGGTCCATGTCGCGGCTCAGCGGGGTTTGAGCTGAAAGCTTGGCTCTCATATGCAGCTGGTCTCACACAAACTTAGCCTGTAATCATTGTATCCACATAATTGCAACTTTGCTAACCATAAGCCCATTGCCCCTTTTGCCGCTTGTAGCTTGTTTGCGGAGGTCATTGGCACAGGTGCGCAGCTCCTGGTAACAACCCTCGGCATCTTCGGCCTTGCTCTGATGGGCATCATTCACCCATACAAGCGGGGGTCCATATCCACGGCTTCAGTCGTCCTGTACACGCTCACAGCAGGCATAGCCGGCTATGTCTCTGCCAACCTTTACCGTCAGATGGGCGGAGACAAGTGGGTGAGCTACATATTGCTTCACTTTACGGTGACGGGGAAAGTGGAGGTGGCTTCTTGGCTGCTAACCCTGTCTTTTGCTGACGCTGATGTTCAAGCACCATTGCTCGTTGCATCAGGAGTGGAACTCAAACAGGCCAAGCTGGCAAGTCTTTGTGGATTTGCTGTGTGGGAAATTGCAGTTTCTCGCAATATGACATTGGCTCCTTGTACCATGGCAGTTCTACAACGTTGTCCTGACCGCCTCTCTCTTTTGCGGGCCTCTCTTCCTGACTTTCTGCTTAAATGACATGATTGCCATCATCTACACACCTAGCCGGGCGCTGTCATTCTATAACATTGTTATCATCTTTGTCATCTGGGCCCTTGTTACCTTCCCACTAACGGTGAGTGGAAGCTATTGTTGGTAGTTGATGGTAGTGGCCTAGACGCCGAGGAGATGAAATGGATACTGCTGCATGGCCAGCATCCTCCTGCCTATCTCTGGCTTTGCGTATGCAAGGGGCGGAAGGAACCCTCTGCAGGGGCGCAGGTCAGGCAGAGACGAGCACGTAAGCAGATCAAGATCAGGGTGTGCAATTATGCAAGGCCAGCAGCTTAATTATGCAGCTCGACGTGCAACTGCTAGTCTAAGAATACACTGTGGGCCTGCACCCAGGTCCTAGGTGGCATGGTGGGGAAAAATAGCGAGAGTGACCTTTGGGCACCATGTCATACCATCAACTATCCACGCGAGACTTCCACCCTGCCATGGTACAGACAGGCCGTGCCTAAGGTATTCCACTTGGATTGTTATTCACGTGGCTTTGGGAAGGAAGGCTCAATTTGAGACTCCATGCAGCTGTTGTCCTCAGCTTCTTCTCCGCAATTTATTGACCTCATGGATGACCTTCTCACAATGCAGACAAGTATTTCCTACTGCGTAAGTGCCTTGAGATGAGGGACACATCTGCATCTTCTTTAATAGGATAGGCCTGTCCTTCTTGCCTAATGCGAAGCACTGCTGTTGCTTTGCTCCCATCGCGGGCAGATGGCGATGGCGGGCCTCGCGCCATTCAGTGGTGTTTACGTCGAGCTGTACTACCTATTTGCAACTGTGTGGGGCTTTAAGTTTTACACCATCTATAGCATCCTCTTTGTCGTCTTCATCATGCTGCTCATTGTGACTGCGCTCATCGCAGTTGCAGTTACCTACTTCCAGCTCACAATTGAGAACCATGAGTGGTGGTGGCGGCGCTCAGTACTGTGTGGAGGTTCCACTGGCATCTACATCTATGGCTACTGCTTCTACTACTACTATGCACTCAGCAACATGCAGGGTCTTATGCAGATATCCTTCTTCTTTGGCTACATGGCATGCCTGTGCTACAGCTTATGCCTTATGCTCGCTTCAGTCAGTTACTGTGCCTCGTTCCTCTTCGTGCGCCATGTATACCAATATGGCACGAAGAGCTCATGCGAGGAGCTCACAAGGGAGACTGTAAGCAAGTGCACTTACATGATGGAAGAGCACTTGCTGCACACAACTGAGGGGTCTGAAAGCTCCTCAGTGCAAGTTTGCTAAGCTTAAATCCTTGTGCAGAAGTGACATAGCACCTCCTGAAGGCAATCACTGGTTATTTGTAACAATATTGCACAACATATAGTGCTGTGGTTGTGGGGACTTTTAGTGCTGTCATACTTCAGCTTGTCTAGGAGGTACAGCGGTGGCTGGTCCATCTCTTTCAGGTACGAGTCATGGGGGCTGCAAATGTGCTGGTACTTATCACACTGCCATGATCGCCACAGCATCAGCAGCAGTATGCTAGCATGCTGGCAGCAGTTCACCTGCCGCCGCCGCTTTGTGCAGGTGCCCTGAAGGAGCAGCTTGCGTCTTCCAATGGTGCATGAGCCCTGGCATCACACCTGCGCCTTGAAGGGCCTGCGGTGCTCGAAGCAACACTTACAACATTGCAATCTGGACAATCTCAATGATAGCCCGGCCCCTTCAGACATTGCCCATGCCTTTGGGGCTGGCCTTTCCCAGCTTATCATAAGAGCTTACTTCTTTCACAGTTATCGCCCTCGCCCTTATTTATATCAGCTTCTTGTACTACTTAGCAGCAGGTGATGTATAGTGGGTACTGTGCTTGCCTTCGTACTTGGCCACACAGGCCCTCCATCGCTTGATACTCAACTCCAAGTTTTTATACTGGAAGCTCGTCTTGCTCTTAGTGTAGCAGTCCCTCAGCTTGCTTCGAGCTAGGGCAGGTGTTCAGTAATGCAGGGCCTGATTGTCCAAGTCTAAGGGCAAGCACTACAGATGTACACCTACACTGCCGCTAAGCTGACCCGCAGCAAGTACAGGTCGCTGAATGGTACCCGGATACCAAACGGCCCCGTGGCGGAAGCTGGGCCTCGTACAGCCGTGACTGCTTCTCCTGGCAAGGTTGAAACCCTCTGTATGCACCTGGCCGGCATTTACAGCCGCTCTTGTGGTACCTGCAGCTGCATACTCCCGCAGCTCATCTGAATTCCTGCTTATTGCTGAAGCCGGGGTACTCATTTAGAGCGCCCTGCCTGCCTAGCCTGTGGCTCCGCTACTATAGTCATCAATACCATTGGTAAGCAGTTTGGCTGGCTAGTACAGCTGGAAGAGCTATTATTTAGTCGTCACAGCCGCTTTTCCAATACCAGCAGTCTTTCTCCTGGCGGGCAGCGGCGGGCCGCTTCAAATATTACTGTGTACCCAGGCTCGTCGGCTGACGAGAAGGCGGATACGGGGCCCCAGTTGGCGCCCTGAATTCGTGCCACGTGGCAGGGCTTGCTCCCAAGGCCTCCCGCCGCCGCCGCCGCCGCGTGCCCGCCCGCCTCTGCTGCCCGCGACCGCCGCCGCCGCCG
>WELB01000003.1:49584-60902 GCA_009602725.1 Spirogloea muscicola | reverse complement strand
GCCGGCCATGAGCGGCGGCGGGCCCGCACCGCGGCGGCGGCGCCGTTGACCGGCCCGCAGGGGTCCTAGTCATGAGCTTCCGCGGCGGAGGCGGGGCGGGTGGGGGTCTCGGCCCCGCGGGCGCCGCCGTGGCCCCGCTCCCCGACCTGCTCGCCAGCCTCACCACCCAGGTCCCGCCCCAGCACACTCCTTGCCTCTGTAGCGAAGGTGTAGTCCGAGGCGGCTCTCATGGTACCGCCGGTCATCCATCTCCATTATGGCGCTTGGCCCTCGTGGACCTGTCTGGCTTGACGCTCGCCCTTGAATCCATGGCGTCGATGCAGGTCGCTGAGACGTCTTTCGCTGCCAAAGATGTCCTCATCGAGAAGGAGAGTTTTACCGAGGTCGGGAAGTACCTGCAGAAGCTGAAGACCATCCTCCAGGAGCTGTCGGCGCGCAGCGTCAAGGGCTCTGCGCAGCTGAGGTCGGCGCTGGATGCGCTGGACGCGGAGCTGAGGAGGATGGGGGAGCTGGTGTCGCAGTGCAGCTCCCGCAGCCGCCTCTACCTCCTCATTAACTGCCGATCGCTGGTCAAGCAGATGCAGGTCAGCAGGATTGAGCACACCGTCTGGCTTGTACACATGGTCAAGGTTGTTGCTTAGTGGTAGTAAAGGCCTTGTGAAGAGCACCTAATGGTGCAGCTCATATTGAAGGGCTTGCCTTGCGTTATCTGCCCTTCCTCTAGTTGCGAGTATGTACCCATCGTGCCTGACAGTGCATGCAGCTTGTCTTGTATAACAGAAGTCCACCCATGAGCTCGGGCGCTGCATCAGCCTCATCCCGCTGGCCATGCTGGATATGTCGCCGGAGATTGTTGAGCAGGTGCAGCTGTTGGCCAAGGAGATGCAGTTGGCTGAATACCAGGTACAGAACAGCTTCATATCTGGCTTCCAATGCACTTGTCCCTCAGCTTCTGCTTTGCGCCCTTTCAGCCAAAATCAGCTATAGAAAGTGCTGCACTTTAGCTGATCTGTAGTCTGGATGCTAACCTAGCGTGCAAAATGTTTGCCCTGTAGCTGTCTTTGATGCGGCACAGCCTGCTCTTACACATGTTGGAAGAGTCAAATTGAGACTTTCTAAATCTGAACCTCCGGATGTGGAACCCAAGAGCATGCGGGGCAGTGCAGACTGAAGTCCAATCAGTCAACAGCCTCAATGCTCGTCGCATTGATTGGTGCAGGTGTCTGCAAAGGAGGAAGCAATCACGGACAAAATCCAGATGGGCATAGAGGATCAGAGGACCGACACCGACTATGCCAACGACCTGCTGGCGCAGATGGCGAGAGCTGTCGGGGTGCCTCTGGACCCCCTGTCCCTCCGCCAGGAGCTGGAGGACCTCAAGAAGGAGAGGGATGAGGCGCAGCTGCGGAAGAGCACGGTATGCACCACTGTGGCCAGGGGTCTAGGGTTCCATGGCAGGTCCGTTAAAGATAACAGTATATGAAGAAATGCCTGCCCCTGCACGAGTGGTGCTTGCCCTTAACGGCAACTTAGCTGACTCGCCGTGAGTGCAGGCTGAAATGCTGCAGGCAGAACAGGTACTGGCGCTGCTGAACCACTCCGACGCTGCGGTGACTCCTGGTAACCAGGACAAGGACTACCGGAAGCGGCGGCAGAAAAGCATGACCCAGCAGAGTATGACTCATAGCGGCTCCACGGGCCTCCTCCCTGCCATGCATACATTCTACTGTCCCATCACAAGGGACGTCATGGACGACCCCGTGGACATTGCATCCGGTCAGACTTATGAGCGCGCTGCCATCGAGCAGTGGTTTGCAGGTAAGATCTCCTTAAAGTCCAGACTCTTGTAAATGTGACTGTGCATACATGTAGCACCTTGGCTTGGAAGAAGTGAAGAGTATGAAGGTTGGGCTACGCCAGCGCCAGTCATGGTCTTGGACCTGGAAAGAAGACGACTTAATAAGGCTTGCTCTCCATCTATCTGCAAGTGTAGTGTGCTGTTGTGCAACGGAGCAAGTACCTTGGTAGATTGCAGAGACAGTGCTTCAAGCATAGTCTAGCCTTAATATGTAGTCACAGCCTCATATACAGCCTCATTGTGTCGTTCTGTCAAACAGAAGGCCACACGACCGACCCAACCACAAATGTGAAGCTACCATCACTGGAGATCCGAACGAATGAAGGTCTGAGAAGGGCCATTGACGAGTGGAGAGACCGAAACACGAGGATAAGGGTTCAGGTCCAAGGTCCGAAGCTGAAGTCCACAAGCGAAGCAGACATAGAGTCAGCCTTGCTCGAGCTCTACAAGCTGTGCGAGGAGAAGCCCTTGCATCAGCAGTGGATCAGAGCTGAGGGACTCATTCCCCCTTTGGTGGACCTTCTCAAGTCTACCATCCGCAACATCCGCCGCAAGACTCTCGCCACGCTCTGCAGCCTCGCCAGCGACAATGATGAGAACAGGGTGAGACTGGCAGCTAACGCTCTCGACAACCCTTGGCTAATGGCAGCTGGAATAAGCTCTATGCTGATCACTTACTCTCTTGCCTGACAAACACTGCTGTCTTAGTATCTTATCTGCAACTTCCTCACATTGACAATGTCGCTGGTGCATTTAGGAGCTCATGGCGGACGCAGGAGCCATTGCTCCGGCCGTCAGATCCCTGGCCAGAGATGTGGGGGAAGGGAGGCAGGCAGTGGCCCTTCTGCTCGAGTTGGGGCAGAACCCCAGGGTCTGCGAACAGATCGGTAAGGCACAGGGGAGCATCTTACTCCTTGTCACAATGCTCAGCTCCGAGAGCCCCAACGCCGTCCAGGACGCGAGGCTCATGCTTGAGCGACTCTCCAGCAACGACCAGAATGTTGTGCAAATGGCTGAGGCGAACCACTTCAAGCCTCTTGCTGTCCGCCTCAATCAAGGTGAAGCTGCCTTTATTACATTATCAGTGCTACAATGTGAATCTGTTTTATCATGGGGCCCAATATAAGTGTGTGCCTAAGAAGGAAGCTGGCGTCGTCTCATAATTGGTCGTTGTTTTGTCGATGTACCAGTCTACTTTCATATGGGAAACATCAAGAATCTCTTGAGACAACAGGATCCCATTTCGTGCCCGTGTGTGTCATGGGCTGGCCTGATTGCTTTTGCTTGTATCCCACTGTGATCACAGGTTCAGATATGACGAAGATCGTCATGGCATCGGCACTGTCGCGCATGTCGTTGACTGATCAAAGCAAGGGCGCTTTGGCGCATGAAGGAGCCATCCCTCCTCTTGTGAGCATGATTGCACAGGGGAAGCTTGAGGCCAAGGCGGCTGCTCTTGGAGCCCTGCAGAACCTCTCGGACCTGCCAGAGAACAGGGATTTCCTGATCAGGGCAGGGGTGATACCGCCACTCCTTCAGCTACTATTTTCCGTCACTTCGGTAGTCATGTCCTTGAAGGAGGGAGCCGCTGCGACGCTGGCCAATCTCGCCATGAACGGGACAGAGGCGGCGACGGAGATTGACAGCGACGGCAACATCCTGGAGAGCGAGGAGACGACGTACCAGGTCCTCTCCCTCCTCAATCTGGCATCGCCGGTCATTCAGGGCCACCTCCTCCGAGTCCTGCTAGGCATGGCGCTCGTGCCATCTGCAGAGGAAGTCAGGAGCAAGATGCGCACAGGGGGCGCCATCCAGCTCCTCCTGCCTTTCCTGGAAGGCTCTGAGCAGGTTGTGAGGACGAACGCAGCGCAGCTGCTCTGCGCGCTCTGCCAAGATGGGGCTGGCAAGGAGGTTGCCGACCACTTGGGGGAGGGCAATAACAACCCCCTCAAGGCCCTTGTGAAGCTGCTGCCGGACAGCCGGAGCGACGAGGACCGGGCTGCGGCAGCAGGGGTCATCGGGGCCTTGCCGGCAGATGATTCAAGCCTGACGTCGCTGCTTTACCGCAGCGATGCCTTGCCCATGATCGTGGCCATGCTGAACACGCGCTCAGCCAGGATCCCTGCAACCCAAGTCAGCCGGCTGGCTCGTGCCAGTGTCCCTGAAGCCGGGGCCTCGGCATTGGTTCGGTTCACTCTGTCAACAGCCCCTAAGATGCAGCAAGTGGTTGCCGATCTCAACGCCATCCCCCTCCTTGTGCAGGTGACAGCTCTGTAACTGCTTGTTGAGATGCAGTCACAAGGTGTCTGATGTCGCCTGGCTTTGGCTGAATTGTGCTCCAAGGCTAGTTGCTGCACTTGGGCAGGTCATCATTGTCGCAAGAGAGAAAGTGGCAGCTGCTAGCCAGTCATGCTACTCTGATGAGACCATAGTGTGACACACACATCCTCGCTGTACAGGTCCTGTCATCCGCCTCGTCAGCTGCGAGGCGTCACGCATCGATCTGCCTAGGCAACCTTTCTGAGAGCACCCCTCGCCTCAGTGTTCCAGCCAAGACCAAAGGTGGCTGCTGCTTCTCTCCTCCCCCAACAGTCAGCTGTGTCGTCCACGGTGGGAAGTGCGATGTCAAGACCACTTACTGCTTGCTGGAAGCGGAGGCCATTCCTCCTCTTGTGGCTGCCCTTGAAGACAGGGATCCACACACTGCTGAGGCTGCTCTTAGAGCTCTCAGCACGCTTCTCAGTGAGAGCTGCAACTGGGAGCAAGGAGTGCATGAGATTGCTCGTGTTGGAGGCTTCTTGCAGGTACACATGCTGTCACTGTGCTTCGCTGAACCTGATCCGTCTCTTATAAGTTGGAATGCCGAAGACTACAACCTTCCTGGCATTATGCAGCTTGTTGATCGTATCAGCAGATGGCAGGAGGACATAAACATCTACATTGCAAGTTTAGGTCTCGAGCTCCACTGTACCGATAAGTAAACGGGGCACAACGGACGTGCTACATTCGCAAGTGCGTGTGATACTTCTTGACACAAATGCAGGGTGGGTTGTGGCATGCAAGGGGGGGATGACATCTGCATCCTGAGAGCGACAATGCAAGCATGCGGGGCTGAGATTTCATTCATGAGCCTTTGCAGGTGGTGCAGCTACTGACTACAGGCACACCTGGGGCCAAGGAGAAGGCCGTGTGGATGCTGGAGAAGATGTTCCGCATTGACGACTACAAGTTTGAGTATGGCCAGAAGGCCCAGATGGCTCTCATAGACACGACACAGCGAGGGACCACCGTGACCAAGCCAGTGGCAGCTAAGATCCTGGCCCACTTGGAGTAATTGCACAACCAGTCCAGCTACTTCTAGGCAACTCTCGTGCTCCGGCCTCCTGGCCACATCGATTGCAGGCACCCACATGCACTGTGGGCTCACGGTAGCAGAGTAGGGTGTACACTATGAGGGCCGTATGCGGCAGTTAGGACGTGGGCCAGGCGGCGCTGCTGCGGCAGCTGAGCTTGAGCTTGGACCCACATTTACAGTCATGCCAGGATGCACTGTAGTGTCCGCCACTTGGGCCCGCGTTAGGAGCAGCTGCAGGCCTTAGAGAAGAAGCTCTCTCAGGACAGGGCGGCATTGAGAGGAGCGACTGCATGAGCTCAGCTGGGAGCACGGTGAGGAAGGTGAGACTGGAGCTTTGGAGATTTTGGGGAGGGATGCGGCTGCAGCTGATGAAGAAAAGAGCGGCTGTTAGAGCCAGCCGGGTGCATACAGGGTGTTATTGAGTGTTTTAGGCGAGCCACAGGCTAGGCCAACAGGGCGCTTGCAGTAACCCCGTGTCAGCAACAGGATATCAGACGAGCTGAGGAATGCACAGAACTTGCGTGTTTTTAGATGATGGAAGGCCAAAGTGGCCAAGTACAACGGCAATCACGTCTGACCACATACATTGCCCACTGCAAAGTGACCAGCTAGCACCCACGGGTCGCACATAAAGCGTCGCTAGTTCGATGCCTAAACACCAGATGGCAAATTCCAAGCCCCTTCTGCCACCAACTGGAGCTCGCCCAGCTTCCTGGTGCAAAGCATGAGCCGCCTCTGAGCACGCTGCCAACAGGCCGATACTCGACGGCGCAAGGACGACGCAGGAGAGGAAGGAAGTGGCAGTCCCAATGGGGGCAAGGGCTGTGAAAAGCCAGCCCGAAAAGAATGGACGAGGCGAGGGAGAGCAACGTCTCGCCGTGGAGGGGATTTGGTGGGCGCAGCTGCTGCCAGGGCAGCTGCCACGTCAGCGGGCGCAGCGGATAAGGCGGCCACGGGGGAAGCCCCAGGCGGCGCTGGGGGAGAATCAGACCTGCCTTGCTCCCCGCCTGCCCTCCATGGCCGCCATTCCGCGCCGCGCCCAGCGCCCTCGCGGCGCCCTGCAGCCCCGCCACGCTTGCCCGCCGCGTCGCCTCCCAGGCCAGCGCCGCCCCACCCCGCCCTGCCTCTCCCTGGCCTTGCAGCTCCCCCGCCGCCGCAGCAGTCTGCGCCACGAGCCGCCATTGCAGCCCTTGCGGCGGAGCGCCAGCGAGTGCCCGTCTGGCGGTGGTGGCAGTCGCTCGCTCGCTCCGCCCCGCCGAGTCCTTTGGTGGACGTCCGCACACTGAGGGCTGAGGATCAAGCCCCCGCAATGCCGCCTCCGTAACGTGCATTCGTCGGCTCCGCCGCCGTCAGTCGCGCCGGGGCGGCGGGCGTGGCTCGCCCTGACGGCGGCCCGGAGCCAGCATTGTAGATGGCATGGATGGCCTTGGCCACAGCCGCCGAGCGTTTGGCGCTGGTCCTCGTCGAGGACAGCCAAGCTGAGAGCGTCGTGAGTCTGCGTGGCACAGGTGGGCAGCCGCAAGGCCCGCGTGGTATGCGCCGTCGGCGACGTCTCCGCCGAGGGCACCAACTACCTCATCATTGGCGCCGTGGCCATCGCCCTCGTCGGCACCGCGTTCCCCATCCTCTTCTCCCGCAAGGACACGTGAGGCGCCCACATACTGCGGCCGCTAGTCACTCCGACAATGCCGGTTGCGCTGACAATGTTGGTCATGCGATGCACTCCTGCTGTACATGTCCGTGCGTCTGACGGACTTGGGGCTGGCTATGATGGCTGGCTGTGATGGGTGGCAGCTGTCCTGTCTGCGACGGAGCCGGCTTTGTGAGGAGGTCGGACGAGCGGCTCAACGCCAATGCTGCAACCAAAGGGAACCAGATCGTCTGCAGCAACTGCAAGGGGCTTGGCAAAATTGGTAAGCATACGAGTTCATTTGGCGAAATACCCAGATTATCATATCATGAAAGCTCAACATGATGTCGGTATTTTCTGACTGGCAGCCCATCTCTCGTGTGCTGTACTCCCAATAGTTCCAATTACCAAAAGTTGCATCCAAGCAAGGGCTACCTCTCACTGTTGGACTGGTGTGCGCTTCCGCAGGCCAAACCGACAAGGCCTGAGTGTGCGTGTGCGTGCAAATACACATCCGATCCACTCGCCGACATGCTGCGCTTGGCACTACCTGTCCCCAAACTCTCTCCTAGATTGCCTGTCCTGGATCCCAATTTCGGTCGGATGTTCCCTGAGTTGGAGTAAGCATTATGCCCTGATCTGGTTCGTACTTGTCTCTGCTCACCTGCATTCATTATCGTGGCTTCCGAATGGTCATACAGCCACTATAGTACGGAACTTGCCGTGCTGCATCGTTACCCCTTTATACGTATGTCTTCCATCACTGTGCATCTCTTCGCATGGACAAGCCATGTATGACGTTACCATGACAAACCTGCACAATATTCGCCTAGTGAATATGGTGGTGAATTTATGGATCAGCTCTTGTGCAAGAAGAGCTCCTGCGTCATCATACTCGAACAATCTCGGCTGCCTAACCAAGCAGTACTGGTGAATCCACGTGGTCGACTTCTGTCAATTACGTAAGAATGAAAAGCCTTGTCTGAATTGGAGTAGAAGTGAAGGCCTTCAAGCGTCTGGACGTCAAAGCATCAGGAAGGCAAAGAAGAGCATCCTTGCTTTGCAAGTAGGCTCCAACTGCTTAATTGTACGTGCAAACTCGCTGATATGTCAGCAAGGAGCACTTGCTGGTCCTCGCAAGTCTACTTCAGTGGTGCAAGAAGCTGCTCAGTGCAGCATTTCAGACTGTTTTTGCAATTTCTGTGTACATATGCCAGGGGGCAGTGCAATCATGGGGGCTTCATCTCCATGTGCAGCCTGCCGCAGATTGAGATACCAAATTTTGCATTGGCCCATTCTATTGTTGACTGCATCTGACAAGTGAACGTACTCTACACGTGAACTGTAGACTACGACATAATGATGTGAAGCAACTGCCAACTGCTCTGCAACTAGCACGACAGGCAGGCCCTAAGTGGAACAGAGATTGGAGCTGAAACAATAAAAAGGTTGGTAAATTAAGAACAACTGGAGGTACCAAAAGCACACATTGTCAGCTGGATGTCGCTGACAATCGTGTCACAATTCACACGTGAAATCTGCAAAGCTGCTGCATATACAGGTGCATGCTTGAAGTGCTCTTCAAGGGTAGTAGCTCCACTGTGTCAAAGTGGGCGGTTGAACAGCTCAAGTGACACCATGTTTGTACACTACTATGCAAAGCTGTAGCTCTGGCTGCTACGTACTCTGTTTTGCGGTTACTTCCAAAGACCAAGTAGGTAATTTACATTGCTTGTATCTGATGTGCTGACACCTTGAGCAGGCTTGTCAATTGCTGGTAGCAAGGCAAACTCTTCAGAAGCTTGCTTGCTTGACCCAGTCACCAGTGCCTCAGCAGGACATGCTCAGGCTGCCACCTGCTCCTTCTCCCGCTGCACCAAGAATGTCACACAAGACACTCTCAGCCACTCAACCCAATGCAGGGTTTTGTGAAGAAGCATACAGCTGCACCAAGTGGCTGAATGCATGTTGCATGATGCAGACTGTTATCACCAGATTATCAAACAAAGACAGGCAACTGACCTGTGCCTGCAGCTCTGCCTTCTTGCGAATCTTGCGCTTGGGCTCACGCATGGTCACCAGCTCCTCAGCAGTTGTAGGATGGATGCCTATCGTGGCATCAACCTGCTTCTTTGTCAAGCCTGCCTTGATCGCCACTGCAAAGCCCTGGACAGGCAACTCACACTTTCAGGCTTGCAACCACTGCTTCCTCAGACAACCAATTCATCAGCAGCGTGACCTTGCCACAAAACAATGGACTCTCAAGGCAATAAACGGCAGTGGTTTACATGAAGCATATATCAACCTGCAGTATCTCGGGGCCCTCGTCGCCGCAGACGTGTAGGGCCACGACCTTGTCGGTGTTGGCATCCACAATAAGCTTCACGAACATTTTCTCAGGCATGCCAGACAGAGTCGCCTTCATGGGCTTGAACTCGGACGTGTACACGTCAATATTTCCGTACTTCTCAATGGCCTGCAAAACGAAAGCTCATGCAGCCTGCTAATCAGGGAGGTAGAGCTGCTGTTCCACATGGAGGCATAATAGCTGTTGCTGATCAAGTCCATGACCAAAAGGCTCCATGCGGAGGAGGTAAAGGAGGAAAGAGGTGCTGCCAGACCTGGTCCTCTGTAGGGCCCACTGTACCAATGGGGGGCTGCGTAAACACGGCCGAAGGCACGTTCCTAAGGTGGCAGCGACGCATCAGAAGGAGGCTGCCAAGGGCTTCATAAACACTGCAACCTTGCAATTGTTGTACACAACTTCTCCTTCACTAGAGCTTTCAGCTCTCAGCACTCAGCATCAGTGAAGCTTGCACAGTATGACACCAAAGACAGTCCCATTGGAGGAGGTTGACAACACTTGCGAGCGAGGCCACTCACACGTGGTCAGCCTTGGTAGGCTCGTCGCCAAAGGCAGTCTTGGCAAAGTTCATGCCCTCCATGAGGGCAACAGGGGTGAGCGCTATCCTGTCTGTAACATCCCCGATAGCCCACACTGAGGGGACTTTGGTTCTGGAGTACTCGTCCACCTGCATCAAAGCGCATGGCCGTACTAAAAAAGGTCATGAAGAACAATGTGTAGGCTGTAGAGTCCTAGCGTCAGCTCCACCTAGCATCGGCTCCATAACTAGTAACTTCCTCAGGATTGGCTGCAACTGCTTTGCAAGTTAGTGGAAAGTGCCACGGGAGAGTGCATGCTGGTACCGGGATCGCTCCCTTCTTTGTGAGCTCGATGCCGATTGCCTCCAACCCCAAGTTCTGCTCCAGTGCAATGACCAGGCCAGAATGACAGTGCCGGGGTGTGAGAGCACTGAAGCAATAGCTCCGCTAGCCAGCACATCCTCAATACGGAGCTCTCACTGAAAGACCAGTGCCTGTGGAAACTGATCCCAGAACTGCAAAACAGAACGGAGCTGGCGGAAGTGAGAGCGCCTTGCCTTGGTGTTGGGGTTGCGGCCGGTCGCGTACATGACAGCGTCGCACTCATTCCGCTCCTTGTCGGTCACGAGGGCTAGCTTTCCATCGACCGCCTTCTCCACAGCAGTGGGCGTGACCTTGAAGTGGAAGTGGATGCCGATCGCCTCCAGCTGCGCCGCCAGGAAGTCGCGAATCTCCTCGTCGAAGCCGCGGAGGATCTTGTCACCGCGGATGTAGACGTGGACCTCGGAGCCGAGGCCATTGAAGATGCATGCAAACTCGAGGGCGATGTAACCTGCGCCAACGATGCAGATCTTGGCGGGCCGCTGCGGGAGGTCCAGCGCCTCGTCGGACGTGATAACGTGCTCGCGGCCCGGGACGTCGGGCACCGTGGCGCGGCCGCCCACCGCCACCATGATGTGCCGCGCCGTGAGGCGCTTGCCATTCACCTCCACGGTGTGCGGGTCCACGATCGTGGCGCGGCCCTCGATGAGCTGCACCCCGGCCTTGTCGAGAATGGAAAGGTAGACGCCGCGCAGGCGCTCGAGCTCCTTGGTCTTGGCGGCGATGAGCGCCGGCCAGTCGTGGCGCGGCGCGCCGCCGGGGAGGTCCCAGCCGAAGCTGCGGCAGGCCTCGAAGTCGCGCGTGAACTGGGACCCGTAGACGAGCAGCTTCTTGGGCACGCACCCCCGCAGCACGCACCTGGCGCGGCGGCAGCCCGGGGTCAGCGTCAGGGGCGTCAGAGGGTCTGGCATTGACGGGCGGCGGCTGCGGCCGGCTCGCTCGAGCGGCGGCGTGGCGCTCACGTGCCGCCGACGCCGCCGGTGGAGTCGCTGGAGATGGCGGAGAAGGGCAGCTCCGCGACGGCGACGCGCGCGCCTAGCTGCGCGGACATGCGGCTCGCCCGCACCCCGCCGCTGCCGGCGCCGATGGTGAACAGGTCGTAGTCGTACTCCTCGCCGCCGCCGCTGCTGCCGCCGGCGGCGCTGCTGCTGCTGCTGCCGTTTCCGCCGTCGACGGCGGCTGCGGACACGGCGCGCCCGGCGTCGCCGCGG